>CM073601.1:28448496-28615996 GCA_037074985.1 Solanum bulbocastanum | reverse complement strand
TATTAGAGGAAGGTTGAGAACAGCCCAAAGTCAAAAAAAGTCCTATGCCAATGTTAGAAGAAGAGATCTTGAGTTTGATGTTAATAATTGGGTCTATTTTAAAATTTCCCCCGTGAAAGGTGTAATGAGGTTTGGTAAGAAATGGAAGCTTAGTCCTCGTTATGTGGGCCCATATCAGATTTTGAGGCGTATTGGGAAGATTGCTTATGAGTTACCTAATAATTTGGCATAGGTGCATCCTGTTTTCCATGTCTCCTTGTTGAAAAAGTGTGTTGGAGATCCGACATCCATAGTTCCCTTAGAGGGTTTTGGAGTTGATGATAATCTTTTTTATAAGGAAGTTTCGGTAGAAATTTTAGACCAGCAAGCTAAGAAGTTGAGAAACAAACAAGTTTCTTACGTAAAATTTCTTTGGAGGAATCAGTTATTGAGGGTGCCACTTGGGAGGCAGAGACCGATATGATGTCCAGATATCCTCATCTTTTTCCTTCTACCCCTACTCTAGCTTGTGGTAATGAGTTCCCCATGGTTTAATCATTGTTTTTGTGTCATGTGTCTTAGATATTCCCATGGTTCCTCTTTTTATGCATGTTCATGAAAAACTTGAGTTTTGAAAGAAAATGAGTTTACATGATTGATTTTCCTCATGTTGATGTGCATTGAGTATAAGTTACATATAGACTTCATGAGATGATATGTTGAAAATGTTTTAGCTTGGAGTTGATGTTTCCTTCTCATATATGTGCATTTATGCTATTTCATGCATGATGGGCTGATAGGATAGAAATTTTTTCTCTGTTTGACGACTCGAATCCCATTCAAGGACAAATGTTTCCAAGGGGGAGATAATGTAACAATACAGAATCTAGTAGGCTAAGCAAGGGACCAAATAAAAGGTCAGAAGCCAAGGACTGAGCCTAGGAACCCTTCATGAAGGCCTAGATGAGCTGTGAAGGACACCATGAGGCGTGGTGTGGTTCATAAGGGCTCACGTGTTGATCCAAAGAGGGATCGCCTCCCACGAGCACCTAGACGGCTCATGGTGGGAACCACGGGGCGTATTAATACCCGTGAAGGGATAGGCAGTAGCCACCATAGGTCTTACCATTCACACAAGCCACTAGATGACTCATGAAAGCCGAGATGACTGGTGGAGTGGGTCGTAAGGTAAGTACGATTTTTTGGTGGACGGTTGCCACCACGGCCCGTGTTGTCCTTAACGGCTCGTGTTGCCTGCTGTGTAGGACTGCATCAGCTGTAAGTTCAGCTGCTTTTGGGACTTTACCATAATTCTTCAAAAAAAAAAAAATACTATGTCATTTTACCCATTCCTAAGACTCCTATATAAGTGATTTTAACCCCAAAACCTACCCACTCAAGCTATTCTCTAAAAAATTACCAAAGAACGTCAAGTTCATTTCCTCCAAAATATTTCCCTCTCTAGAAGTTTGATGAAGAAGATTCAAGCTAAGGTTCAAGGTCAAGCCTCCATTCTTCAATTGCTTTTAGGCTTTGATAGCATGGTATGATAGCTTTTCATCCATGGAATCCTTCCATCCATGGATCCCCCAAATTCTCCAAATTGAAAAGTAGAAATTCCCCTATTTGAGTTAAGGTTTACTTCCAAGTTGTGGGTTCTTATTAATGTTGATTCAATTGATTAAATTTTGATGGAGTATGCATGAATCGAGAGTATTTTATGCTTTTATCATGAAATTCCATGTGCCTATGCTTACCCCATGTTTCTAAGATGAAATTGATTTAAAATGGGTTTTACTCTATGAAAGGAGAATATATGGATTTATGTGTATTCTTATAGGATAAATAAGATACGATAAGAATTGCTTTGAGATTGAAATATATGTGATGATTTATGATAAGAATTGCCTTGAGAGTGAAGCATATGTTATTAATTGTTGATTATTGATGTGATTGTTATGGAAGAGATTTTCCCTCATGATTTCATATGTATGAATATGAAAGGTTTTCTCACATTGAATAATTCTAGGTTGAAAGGACTTCTCACCTGAAATCAATCTAAGATAAGGACTATGAAAATGATGAGGCTAAAGGTGATTACCCATGACCTCCAATCAAAAGACAAGAGGCGATTACCTATGTCACTTGATGTATGACAAGAGGAGATTAACCATGATCCTAAGAAAGAGGACTAAAAGGCAATTACCCATGATCCCAAGTGAAAAGGGCAAGAGGCGATTACCCATGATCCTTAATGATAAGGCAAGAGGCGATTCCCCATGCCATCAAAAAGATAATCTATGCTATCTTATGATAGGTAATGAGGTTGGATTTTTGCTTGAACTTTCCTTCCATGATGAGTAAGACTAGAGGTGGTTACCCATGTCTTGACTAAAGATGAATTGAGGCTACTTCAAAAAGTACTCCTTACATGTTGAGATGATCTATTATTATGTGTGTTGATTGTGCTTCATGACTTATGTTGTCTACTTATTATGTTATGATTATACAAGCTAACATATTTAGTACATTTTTGTACTAATGCATACTCTAGCCTACATTTCTTATCCAAATGTAGGGTCCAGCGTTCCTGTTTCTCACTTAGTGGTTAGGAACTACAATAGAAGAAGAGTTGAAGGTTGGTGAGTCCTCATTCATCTAAGGATTTAGCCACTACTTTCCTTATTTTCTTTTCAATTGAGTTTTGAACCTTTATGCACACGCTACGTCCCTAGATTCTATTGTAGTAGATGGTTTTTGAGATAAGTGTTTTAGACTTCCACTTTGCAAATTTAAAAAATTTGGTTATGTTGAAATAATGTTTTAAATCTTATTTATTTCTATTATCTTGACTATGAAAGCTAAGTGGCTTGTACGAGGCCTCTCGGGGTCTTGTACAACATGTTACATCTAGGGCGTACCCTTGTGACGTGACAAACTTGGTAATCAAAGCACAAGATTTAGAAAGGTTCTAGGATGTCTCAAAACCACATCAAGTAGATTGTTTTTCATGAGTGTGAAGCACGCCACATTCATGAATAAGAGGCTATAATATGTTAAGGAAACTTCACTTCTTTCTTCACTCTAAGTCGTGCGATAGAGTTTGACTCTATAATGTTTCTCTCATTATCCTTACCTAATGGTCTACACGATATGACTACTCGAACGACTTATACAAGAAGGAATGAGGGAGAGGATGTTGGTCAAGAGGTTCCTCCTCAAGTTTCTCAAGTCCCGACAGGCCATTTGGCCGAGCAAGAAATCAATGCAGAGTTTAGAACTGCTTTTCAAATTTTGGCCAAAGCCAACAGGGAAGTAGCTCACGTGAACCCAAATGTGGGTACGGCAGCATTTAGAGTGAGGGATTTCACTACGATAAATCCTTAGGAATTCCATGGTTCTAAGGTTGAGGAATATCCTTAAGAGTTCATTAATAAGGTTTACAAGGTGTTGGCCATTATAAGAGTGGCGCCAGTGGAAAATGCGAAATTCGCCACTTATCAACTTACGGGCATTGCTCAAATTTGGTTCAACCAATGAAAGTAAGGAAGGACGGAAGATGCAGGTCCTCTAGATTGGGAAAAGCTTAAGTCTGCTCTTGTTGATATGTTATTTCCTCTTGAGATGAGGCAGGCAAAGGTGTTTGAGTTTATCAACCTCCAACAAAGGAACATGAGTGTGAAAAAATATGCTTTGAGATTCACATAGTTTTCAAGGTATGCTCCCTCTGTAATTGTCGACTCTAGGTCAAGGATGAGAAATTTTATTTCGAGAGTGTCCGAATTGGTGGTGAAAGAATGTTGTACTACTATGTTTTTCCATGACATGGACATCTCTCACCTCATGGCCCATGCTCAACAAATTGAAGCGGAGAAACTTAAGGAGAAGTCTAGAGAACTAAGAAGGGCAAAAACTGAGAATGGTAACTCTTCATACTCTAGGTCTGGTGGACGTGGTCATTCAAGGTTTCGAAAAATATTTTTCGAACAAGGTTCCTCTAATGTTCCTCCAAGATTCAACAAAGAGAGGTGTCTAACCCTAAGCCTCAAGGTGGAAATGGTAATGGGTCTCTATTGCCTACTTGTACTAAGTGTGAAAGAAAGCACGAGGGCAAATGTCTAGTGGGATCCAATGCTTGTTTTGGTTGTGGTAAGATGGACCACAAGATAAGAGGTTGTCCTTCTGTTGCTAAAAATGAAGGAGATGATCGTTGTAGGGCCCAACCCTATCGTTCATCCAATCCAAGTGGTTTGGGTTTAAATGCTCCCAAGCAAAATAGGTTTTATACACTTCAGACTCGTGGTGAACAAAATGGTTCTCCGGATATAGTTATCGGTATGTTGAAAGTCTTCCAACTTGATGTTTATTCTTTACTTGATCCTAGTGCTACCTTGTCTTTAGGATGTTGTATGTGGCTATGAGGTTTGATGACTTCCTGATGTGTTGTTAGCTCATTTTTCTATCTCTTCCCCCATTGGTGATTCTATTTTGGCTAAGAGGGTCTATTGAAAGTGTCTCGTCTCCTATCCCATAGAGTCACTTATATCAATCTTGTAGAGCTTGATATGATAGATTTTGATGTCATTCTTGGGATGGATTGGTTGCATTCATGTTACACCTCTATAGATTGTCGGGCCAAAGTGGTCAAATTATAGTTTCCAAATTAGCATGTTCTAGAATGGAAAGGGGGAAATTCTATGCTGAAAGGTCGGTTTATTTCTTGTCTTAAAGCTAGAAAGATAACTTCTAAGGGTTGCATGTATTATCTAGTTAGGGTGAGGAATATGGATTCAGAAACCCCTACTCTTGAGTCGATCCCCGTTGTTAATGAGTTTTTGGAAGTGTTCCCAGATGATTTATCCGATATTCCTCTCGAAAGGGAAATAGAGTTTGGTATTGACCTTCTCCTAGATACAGTCTATCTTTATTCCTCCTTACCGAATGGCTCTCCAAGAACTTAAGGAATTAAAGGAGCAATTAAAAGATTTGTTCGATAAGGGTTTCATCTTACTGAGTATATCTCCATGGAGTGCTCCAGTTTTGTTTGTTAAAAAGAAGAACGGTTCACTCTATATGTGTATTGACTATCAACAATTGAACAAAGTGACCATTAAGAATAAGTATCGCCTTTCAAGGATAGATGACTTTTTTGACCAACTTCAAGGGGCGAGTTACTTTTCCAAGATTGACCTCCAGTCAGGTTATCACCAATTGAGGGTGAAGGAAGATGATATTCTGAAGACAGCTTTTAGAACCCGATATAGCCATTTTGAGTTTTTGGTGATGTCATTTGGGTTGACTAATGCTCTAGCCGCATCTATGTATTTGGTGAATAGGATGTTTAGACAATACTTTGATATGTTTGTGATTGTGTTCATTGATTATATATTGATTTATTTGAGAAGTGAGGATGATCAAATCAATTATTTGAGGATTTTGTTGCAAATTCTTAAGGACCAACAACTCTTTTCAAAGTTCAGAAAATGCGAGTTTTTTCTAAGGTTCACGGCTTTTCTTGGTCATATTGTTTCAATTAAGGGAATTGAGGTAGATTCTAAGAAGACTGATGCGGTCAAAAGTTGGCCTAGCCCTTTATCCCCTTCGGATATTAGAAGTTTCTTGGGTTTAACTGGCTACTACAAAAGGTTTGTTGAGGGGTTCTCGTTGATTGCCTCTCTATTTACACCGTTGACTAAAAAGAAGGAAAAGTTGATATGGTCTAAAGCATGTGAGAAGAGTTTTCAGTAATTGAAGAATAGACTTACTTTCGCTTTTGTGTTGACTTTGCCAGAAAGGATTGATGGTTTTGCTGTTTATTGTGATGCCTCGAGAATTGGGTTAGGATGTGTACTTATGTAAAATTGAAAAGTCATTGCTTATGCTTCATGGCAACTTAAGGTCTATGAGAAGAATTATCATACCCATGGTCTTGAACTAGCAGCGGTTGTTATTTCCTTAAAGATTTGGAGGAACTACTTGTATGGTGTTCATGTAGATATTTTCACCAACCACAAGAGTTTGCAATATGTGTTTAATCAAAAAGATCTTAATATTTGCCAAAGAAAGTGGCTTGAGTTACTTAAGGATTATGATATAAGTGTTCTCACCTCAAAAATGCAAATGTAGTGGTGGATGCCCTTAGCCGATTATCAATGGATAGTGTTGCCCATATTGAGGATGGTAAAAAAGAATTGGTACGAGATGTACATAGATTGGCCCGATTGGGTGTTCGGTTAATGGACTCCACCAAGGGTGGTTTTGTGGTTCGAAATAGTTTGGAATCGTCTTTTGTGACGGATGCAAAAGGCAAGCAATGTCTTGATCCGACCTTAATTGAATTGAAAGAAGTAGTTCTTAGAAAGTTCGTCGAGGCTTTCTCCCAAAGGGGAGATGGTATGCTTCGTTATCAAGGTCATTTGTGTGTTCCCAATGTTGATGACTTGAGGGAATAGATTTTGTATGAAGCCCATAGTTCACGATATTCCATTCACCCAGGAGCCACCAAGATGTAACGTGATTTGTGGGATGTCTATTGGTGAATGGGATAAAGAAAGGATATTGCGGAATTTGTTGCTAAGTGTCCTAATTGTTGACAAGTGAAAGTTGAAATCAGAAACTGGGAGGTCTGTCCCAAGTCATTAGTATTCCTACTGGGAAGATTTGAATATGGACTTTATAATAGGGTTGCCACGTACCCGGCGACAATATGATTCGATTTGGTGTAAGACCCTGTGGTTCTTTCGCATAATATGTGTATCATTGCATGAGTGTATGAGGTTTATATGACTTTGTGTATGATTTTAGAAGAATAAGTTTGCATATGGTAAAAATGAAAGAATTAGACTAATGTTATAGGTCAAGGATGCCCTTAAACAAGTTCGAGTTAAAGAAGTCTCTTCTAACACCCCTTCCGTTCGGAAGGGTTAAGTTAACTAGTACCTTTAGGGTAAGACGGAGAGTGTATTATATGATAAGAAGGATTTTTTATAAGGTGATATAGTCACCCAATGATCGTAAGTTAAGTTTTGAAGTCAAGTAAGTTGGGAAATAAAAATTGACAAAAGTTAGAGTAAGTTTCTTTGATAAATTTTCTGACATCTGCGTTAAATGTCTCATAGCTTTTCTCCCAATCGATAAAGCTTTAGAAGAACCCAATATACAAAATTGAAGGTCTACGAGTCTACTTTCCAATGCACTAAACCATTTGTCCATACGACTTCAGAATTTAGAGATATTCAGATTTTAGTGAGACTGCACAAGAAGGCATGTGAACGTGGGCCCCTAGCCCCTACGTCGATTAAAGTTTATAAGATTGTATTTCCCTTCGTTTTATCGCCGTTTTTTTTACCAAATAAGAAGAAAACAGTCCTAAATCCTCTCTAAAGGTTCCCCTATCATCCAAGCAAAAATCTACAAGATTTCAACGTGGTTTCTCCCTCGGAATGTTCATATAATTGTGTTACTTCATTCCTCCTTGTTGGTTATGATTCAAAGGTTTTTTCATAGTAAAGGACTCTCGTTTTTTAGATGGTGTTGCTGCTATTTGGAGATAATAATTCTCACCCTTCATTTTATTGAGTGAGTCCAAGTTATAGCTATGCTATATAAGCAAGAACACAAAGAGACGGTTGGAATATCGTATTTGGATAGTTATGTGATGTTGGGCTGTATTTTTAGATGTTTTTGTTGCTGGAATTTTCAAAAATGATTCGGTTGTGTGTGGTTGTTGTTGATATGAGTCTGGAAGAGAAGAAGAAGTATAGATGGGTAATTAATTATAAGATAAATAAGAATAATGTTGGTTCTATTATTGCATTGCAATTTTCAAATGACTTCTTCTTGGTTCAACGTCTTGTGTTTGAGAAGACTCTTTGTATTTAAGGAGACATGCTAAAATACTATAAGCTTTATCATTTTGTAGTTAAGGTTCTGCCCTTTTATTCTCTTATTTCTTATGAAGAGAAAGACATGATTCCCAACGTAATTATTGGACGAACTCACAGGATGGTGATTGGAAGACGGTTGGAAAGGAGGGGTGTGGCGATACGCCGAGTTTTTATTGTTGTGCAGGAACAATCTATTTGGTTGTTGTTGACTATTGTGTATGCCTCCACTTGTTAATGGCTCCAGCAAAAATATTTCATAATGTAAGGAATGGGTACAATCCATATTGATACAATAAGACCCAGAATTGAGGTATGTTAATGCTAAGCATTGTACTTCCTTTGAGCACGAATTTTGGAATCCTAAACCGTCAAATATTATTTTACTACTCCATTTCTAGAAAGACCTTTTGCGAAAGGCATTGAGATTACAACTGGCGTATTTTTGTGACTCCATTATGTTGCTATTCCACTTATTCGGTTAGATAGGGTATTCGGCATCTTTAGGTCATTTTGTTGATTTTCTTGAATATAGGTCCATGTGAACAAATTATTCTTCTTCTTTAGGTGTAGAAACTTAAAAAGATTAGGGATGAACAATATGAATTTGAAATCAGTCCTCCTTCCTCGCTAATTTATATTTTTGAAAAAACTTTAAAATAATATGTCGATCTTTAAAACTCTTAAATGTAAATTGTTTGTTTAAACTACAAAAGGATGTGTTTTTGTTAAATAATTTCTTTTACAAACTACTAAGGAAACATATATAGATACTAAGTGAAGAACTTTAATCTCTTTATGAACATCCTTAGGTTTAAGCTGCCTTTCTAAATCCAAGTTAAGTGTTCTAGTTTAATCTATAAGTATATGAGGTTCTACGAGACATTTACATGAAATACAAAAGAGATTACCAGATTATGAGAACAAAGTACCAATGGACCAAGATTGGAAACATTATTATGGCAACACAAATGCATTATGAATCCATGAGATGACATGCTATGCATTCTACTCCCGAGCTATAATTGGAAGGTATGGGGCCTATTCCCTATATTTGTACGTATGAGACACAGATTGCCACAAGTTGACAAATATGATGTCGGTTCTCTACCGGAAGGCACCACCATTGCTAGCACTTGGTTGGGTACGAAATGCATTTGCATCTATATATATGTATTCACGACATACGATTATGCGAGCATACCATGCATATTTAATTTATATAAGGTTGGATGTTAGCCATGGAGGCTACTAAAGTTTCTGTTTCATGTGGTATCTTTATTACCCTTTTTACAGCAACTATTTATGATTCTACTTTCTGCCTTACGTACCAGTACATTTTTATTTGTACTGGCGTCCCGTTTTCTTGGGATGCTGCATTTTTGTTTTGTGCGTGTAGGTCCAGGTAGGGATTTTGATTGATCCCTCTGCTAGCATTCGCGTTTTAGTTGCGAGTTGGTAAGCTCCACCTCTTCCTAGAGCTTTCATAGGATGTTACTTTTATTGTACAGTTTAGGTAGAATCGGGGCCTTGTCACGACCAATGCTTATGGCACTCTTAGAGGCTTTTGTGGACACGATATCCTAGGTTTCTTTCTGCAGCTTCTAGTCTCCAGCCCCATAGGCTTGGCATGTATATGTATGTACGTACGTATATCTTTATTTGCAACCTTATCGGCTAGGTAGTACTTTATTATCTTTGGCTTGTCTACCTTCATCTATATGACTTGTTTATATTCGGGCTATGACCTTGATGGTCCAGTCATAGTATTTTAGAGGTTATGTTGCCCAACCTTCTAGGCCTATAGTTGAGTCAGTTGGTATGTCTTAATGGCTATCTCGATCGCATAAGGTATCGAGTGTCAGTCACGCCTCCCCTAGTTTGGGGGCATGACATTTGGGTTATAGTAGACCAAATGACGAAATCGACTCATTTCATTACCGCCAAGATTTCTTATACAACACAAGACTATGTTAAGTTGTGTTTGAGGGAAATTGTAAGGTTGCATGGAGTGCCCTTGACCATTATATCCGATTGAGGTACCCAATTCACTTCGCATTTTTGGAAGTCTTTCCATAAGGGTTTTGGTACTTGTGTTAAGCTTAGCATGACTTTTCACCCACAAACTGATGGACAAGAGAAGCGTACTATCCATACTGTAGAAAATATGATGGGAGCCTATGTCATTGATTTTAAGGGTAATTGGGTTGATCACTTTCCTTTGATTGAGTTTGTCTATAATAGTAGCAATCACTCCAGTATTGGCATGGCTCAATTTGAGGCTCTCTATGGTAGAAGGTATAGATCTCCTATAGTTTGGTTTAAGGTGGGTGAAGTTGCCTTTTAGGACCGAGTTAGTTCATGAGGCTATAGAGAAAGACTGACTTATTAGAGGAAGGTTGAGAACAGCCCAAAGTCGACAAAAGTCTTATGCCGATGTTAGAAGAAGAGATCTTGAGTTTGATGTTAATGATTAGGTCTATTTGAAAACTTCACCCATGAAGGGTGTAATGAGGTTTGGCAAGAAAGAAAAGCTTAGTCCCCGTTTTATGGGCCCATATAACATTTTGAGGCGTATTTGGACAGTTGCTTATGAGCTTGAGTTGCCTAATGATTTGGCATTGTGCAACATGTTTTCTATGTCTCTTTGTTGAAAAAGTTTGTTGGATATTCGACGTCCATAGTTCCCTTAGAAGGTTTGGGAGTTGATGAGAATCTTTCTTATGTGGAAGTTTCGGTAGAGATTTTAGACTGGCAAGTTAAGAAGTTTCTTCCGTAAAAGTTCTTTGGAGGAATTAGTTAGTTAAGGGTGCCACTTGGGAGGCAACGGCCGATATGATGTTTCGATATCCTCATATTTTTCCTTCTACCCCTACTCTAGCTTGAGGTAATGTGTTCCTTATGGTTTACTCCTTTTTTTGATTTCATGTTTCTTAGATATTCCTATGATTCTTCATTTTATGCATGTTCATGAAAAACTTGAGTTTTGAAAGAAAATGAGTTTACATGATTGATTTTCCTCATGTTGATGTTCGTTGAGTATGAGTTGCTTATAGACTTCATGACATGATATGTTGAACATGTTTTAGCTTGGTGTTGATGTTTCCTCCACGGATATGTGCATTTATGTGATTTCATACATGATGGGCTAATAGGATAGAATTCTTGTATCCGTTTGACGTTTAGAATCCCATTCGAGGACTAATATTCCCAAGGGGGAGATAATGTAACACCTTGGAATCTAGTAGGCTAAGCAAGGGACAAAGTGAGAGGTCATGATCCAAGGACTGAGCCTGGGCACCCATCACGAAGGACTAGAAAAGCAGTGAAGGGCACGACGAGGCGTGGTGTAGATCGTGAAGGCTCATAGTGTTGAGCCAAATAGGGCTCCCCTCCCACGAGCACCTAGACGGCTCGTGGTGGGCGTAGTGATGCCCTTGGGAGCCAGTAGCCACCTTAAGACTAACCCTCCACACGAGCCACTAGATGGCTCGTGAAGTGGGTCGTGAGGTAAATAGGATTTTTAGGCACGTTTTCAGTCCACTAGTCAAGGACCACGGTTGCCACCACGGCCCATGTGGTCCTATACGGCTCGTGTAGCCTGTCGTATGGGATTGTGTCAGCGGTAAGTTTAGGGGCTTTTGGGTCTTTTTTCCAGATTTCTTTAAGACAATACTATGTAATTTTCCCCTTGCCTAGGACCCCTATATAAGTTATTTTAACCCCAAAACTTACCATTCAAGTCATTATCAAAAATTTACCAAAGAAGATCAAGTTCTTCTCCTCCAAAATATATCTCTCTCTAGAAGTTTGCAGAAGAAGATTCAAGCTAGGGTTCAAGGTCAAGCCTCCATTCTTCAATTGCTTTTGGGCTTTGACAGCAAGGTATGATAGCTTTTCATCCATGGAATCCTTGCATCCATGGAGTCCCCAAGTTCTCCAAATAGAAAAGTAGAAATTCCCCAATTTAAGTTAGGATTTTCTTCCAAGTTGTGGGTTCTTATGAATGTTGATTCAATTGATTGAATTATGATTGAGTATGCATGAATTGAGAGGATTCTATACTTTTATGATTAAATTCCATGTACCCATGTTTACCATATGTTTGTAAGATGAAATTGATTTAAAATGGGTTTTACTCTATGAAAGGAGAATTTAAAGATTTATGTGTATTCTTATAGGATAAATAAGATACGATAAGAATTACTTTGAGATTTAAGAATATGTGATGATTTGTGATAAGAATTGCTTTGAGAGTGAAGCATATGTTTTTAATTGTTGATTATTGATGTGATTGTTGTGGAAGGGATTTTGCCACATGATTTCTTATGTATGAATGTGAAAGGCTTTCTCACATTGAATTATTCTAGGTTGAAAGGACTTCTCACCTAAAAAGAATCTAAGCTAAGGACTATGACAATGATGAGACTAAAGGTGATTACCCATGACCTCTAATCAAAAGACAAGAGGTAATTACCCATGTCACATGATGTACGGACAAGAGGTGATTACCATTGATCCAAAGCAAGAGGACTAAGAGGCGATTACCCATGATCCCGAGTGAAAAGGCCAAGAGGCGATTACCCATGATTCTTTATGAGAAGGCAAGAGGTGATTTCCCATGTCCTTAAAAAGATAGGCTATGTTATGTTATGATAGGTAATGAGCTTGGATTATTGCTTGAGTTTGCCTTCCATAATGAGTAAGACTAGAGGCGGTTAGTCATGTCTTAACTAAGGATGAATTGAGGTTACTTGAAGAAGTACTCCTTACATGTTGAGATGATCTATTATGTGTGTTGATTATGCTTCATGCCTTATTTTGTCTAATTCTTATGTTATGTTTATGCAAGTTATCATAATTAGCACATTATTGTACTAACGCATACTCTTGCCTACATTTCTTATCCAAATGTAGGGTCCGGTGTTTCCAATTCTCACCTCTGTGGTTAGGAACCATAATAGAAGAAGAGTTGAAGATTGGTGAGTCCTCATTCATCTGAGAATATGTCCACTACTTTCCTTATGTTCTTTTCAATTGAGTTTTGAACATTTATGTACGGGCTACATCCCAAGATTCTATTATATTAGATGGTTTTTGAGACAAGTGTTTTAGACTTCCGCTTTGCAAATTTAAAAATTTTGGTTATGTTGAAATAATGTTTTAAATCTTTTCATTTCTATTATCTTGACTATGAAGGCTAAGGGGCTTGTATGAGTCCTCTCGGGGTCTTGTACTCCATGTTACATCTAGGGGGTACCCCTGGTCGTGACAAGTGAGTATTGTAAGCTTGAACTTTATTTGATGATGGCCAGTCATAGTTTGAAACTTTTAGTGCACAATTGAACATTGCATGTGCACGTTGAACCTCGTGTGCATACATGTTGAGTCTCAAGTATCACTATTTGTATACATCCCTATTGGCTTGATAGATCTTGTGTATTACTTGAGGGCAAGCAAAAGTTTAAGTTGCGGTGTTGATGAGTCAAAGATTTCGATTCATTTAGGGGTTATAATTCAAGGATTTAGTGTCCTCAATGCCTATTTTACGCTCATAACTGATGTTAATATGTTGATATGAAGCATTGAAGGCTTAAGAGTGAGGCAAGGACATTATAATGCAAAAAGGAGCCAAAAAGTTGGAAAAGTTGAAGAATAGCAAGGCTGGAGCTTGCCAAAGCCACTCAGCGAATCACCGATTGGGCTTCCAACTCGCCTAAAATTCCAGCAAAATAGCCCATGGAAAAAGCCAACTTGTTGAGTAAATGGGAAAGTCTGTGACTTGCAAATGGATCGGCAATAGTGATCAAGCTAGCCAAAAGTTCCAGAATAATTTGACTAAACTAAAATGCGAGAAGAAGAGCAACTCAATGGATCACCGAACTGGTTGGCGATCGCGACTTACTTCTTCGAGTTGACTCTGTGCTGAAATTTTGGGAACATATAAATGCAATTTTTGAAAGAAGAAAAGGAGTTCCCACACTATTTACTTCTGGGTTTTTGAGAGTTTTTACATTCTAGAACATTGTCTTTACATTTTTAGAAGAGTTGGATTTAGATTCGGAGATTGTAGATTTTAGCTTCGATTTCAACATTTGGGGATTGTAAATCGTTAGCAAATTAGATGAAAACTTTGTTGGTAACGATTTCTTGCTTTTCACTATGCTTAGCTAAATCCCTTAACTTAGGGGTGTGATTATGTAGTTGAATACGTTAATTAGCTAATGGGTGTTGTTAGTCGCTAATATTAATGTTGCTTTGAAGTGGGTTCAATTAATTATTCATGTTTTCATTGAGGAATTGCAATTGCAAATGCAATTCTAGCATAGTTCTCTATGCTTGCTTGAGAAAGAGGTAATAGAATAGAATGATTGATCGATAGTTGAAGCAATCATTTGATCGACAAGAGCCATTATGGCATTTTGGATCAATTGATTCTAGCAGAAACAACTGTTATATTCTTGGATTCCCACTTCTTACAATTTTGTGTGATAGTTGATTAACGAGCAGGAGAAGAGCCGTTAAGATGGCCGAACATATTGTGCCCACACATAATCATGGAAATCTGGGCTTTTCAAGTAGAAAAGTTAGAGCTGCCAAAAAGCATTATCAATAACTGCAACACTGGGTTAAATTGAACATCAATGTTAAAGTTGCTATCATTGGAGTCCGCATTTCATACATTCTCAGGGATGTTAAGAGTAAGTTTGTGGTGGTAGTCGGAGGATGGGAATTTTTTTTTGGGGGAGAATTAAGATGTGAGCTATGAAACCATATAAGTAATTAATTGAGCAAAATGAAGCAAAAAAATGTTTGTATTTAATCGATGAATAACTTATATATATATATATATGGGATGGAAAATGTTAATAATTATTAATATTAACATAATAAATTTGGTCCAAAAAAATATCAAGCTGCACAACAACGACAATGTTAGGAAATGGGAGATGATCTTGATCTCTTTGCAATGATGAAAAATAAGCAACTCAAACAAATAGCTTCATATTTACTGGTTGTCTGACTCATTGAAGAAGGAAAAACTTTGGAAACATGATACACGTGTCATTTATAATGCATTGACTTGAGCAACTTGTGAGGTTGATCTTCTTGGACGAGTTGGCTAACTGCTGGATGCGTAGGAATATACAAATGAAATGAACTTTATGTGAATGTTTGATGAAATTTATTAGGTGCTTGCAGAATTTATGGTAGTCTTCAGATGAAAAATATATATTACTGATCAATTGTTCTATCTAAAACCCAAAAGGTCGCCATTGTACATGCTCATTAAAGATTCATCTTAATATAAGGCACTGTACAAACAAGTTTCTTGAACTATAGGCTACTGCCACTGTACCGTGTATGATTTCTGTGGTAGTTATGGATGACATTAACTTCCTTCCATAACAGTAAAAGCTAGATAGCATTGTGGAACATAACAAGATTCCAGATTGAAAGAATAAAGGCTGAATCAAATATTATGTATGAGTTGGTAATTAAAGATCAATAAATAGTATTGGAACATGTGATAATAGCTTGAAAATGTCACTTTCAACTTCATAATCAGCCGCAGATATAATGTATGTATGTTCAAGCCTTCAAGGATGGTCAATTGAACACCCATTGCTTAAAACTTATATTGTATATATAAGTCAAATATTAAGTCTTGAACGCCTTTAGCAGAATCCAGCTTCATGTAGGTGAATTGCAGTCCACAATATGAACTATAGACGGGGTTTTGGGGTAGCTCTCCTTTTGAGATGATGGCCTTCTTCGAGAGTATTGTTTTGATTTTTTGAAGATCACTAATTTTTCTCATTTATAAAGATGTCAATCTCTCCTTTTTTTTTTTTTTTTTTTTTTTTGCGACTAGAGTAATAGAAAGAATGTCGAACAAGACGTGATGGATATTTTCCTTGTTCATCAGACATCCTTTCATTGGAAACTTAGTAATGAATTCTTCCTCTCTTATTTAATGTCTCATAAGGAATACATCAAACATTTGTTTAATCATAGTTGAAGTTCTCATTACTTCATATATGCGAAAAAAATTGGCATGTTGGGATCTAATAAGATGTGCAGGGTATGCTCCAAATATATCAGCCAAAAAATAGAAAAAATTGACTTGCATTCAATGTGTTTCATGCTCTGAGGAAAAGCAAGTGAGGTTGCTCGTCAGTGAGTTTATGATTTTTCACTTCGACCACCTGGTAAAAGACGGAATTTTCATTTACGAGAAAAATAGATTTGACTTAAGGTACAACAGAAATTTATTTTTTACCTGAAAGCCAATCTTTTGATAAAGCTTTTGTGCAGGTCCGTTGTTTGTATGCACATGCACGAACACCGTTTCTGCACCTATCACACAAACAACAGATTTAATCTTTTGGTAATTGATTCTACAACTGTTGCATCCTAATTGCTTACCATTTTCTTTCGCCAATCTAATAGCAAAATGCAACATGTTTCTTGCAACACCTTGCCTTCGAGAAGATTTGGAAACACATAAATTTGCAATATAACCATATCTATTGGAGGATCTTCTCTCAATGTTGCTCAAATCAGGGGCATTCACCCTTCCCTGTGGAATTGAAGACATTTCAAATCATTGCGGGAAATTATACTTATTTGTCAGATTAATGTACACCAAAATACCCCAGGAAAAGCCTCTCCATGTGACAAGTGCCCGATGATCAAATCTAGTGTCCCAACGACACTCTTAAGTACTGTATGTCTGATAATTTTATCTTCTGTCCGCACCTGTTGATGTCAACAGTACATATCAGATATGATGATTTTTTCTTAATGAACTAAAACAAGTTTGAAGCTAGTTGTAATATTAAGTGAAGGTGAATTTCTGTTTACAGATTTATACCGCAACAATGCAGGTGCATCTCTGCCCAATTTGTGCTTTGCATCTTCTTTTCAAAGCATTAAACTCCTGCATAGTGGAACTATGAGATATTATGCACTGCGCCTACGCTTTTCATGTAAATTAACCAGTTGAGTACCTGCTCTGCATATTTCCTTTTATAGTTATTGATGTATCTGCATTATCAAAGAAAATGGTTAAGGAAAACGAGTAACCATCCAATCCGACTCATTAGATATAGGTCGGATAATTATTTGATTCATTTATATGCATACTTTTCAAGTGAAGAAATTTGCATAAATGAGAAAACAGGGTACATACCGATCATTTTGGCGATCTTCCCAGTGAGATTCAGCTCGCAGCCATGCTGCTGTCTGTCAATTATCGAAGCTAAACATACAGAAAACACAACCTATTGGATTTTAAATTATGAAGAATGATACTAACCCAATATTCTTCATCAAGCACTGCTTCATGTGCCATGAACTGACCAAACTGAAATTGATTTTCCTGATCCAACACTTGCTCATCCAATCGATCAAAATAGAGATTCGATGTGTATGTTGATTCAGTCTCAGATTGTGGAACGGGATATCCCAATTCTCTAAATACTTGTTTCTTCCCCGTGCTTGAGGAATTGGGATTCAGTGACCTGCAATGAAGTAATAATACACATGTTGATCTTTACTCTATATATATATATATATATATACACCTAATAATAGATGAGCTTACTGACATTATCCAGGAAGCAGAAATACTCTCATGTCTTGCCATTTTAAAGAAATAATTTGGGAGGTAACGACCAGCCATTGTTGACGTTCTCTTCTAAAGTTAGGATCTTTCTTGATTTTTGAGCAGCAAACAGAGAGCACAACTCTATAAAAGTAATTATGGACAATTTCCTTTTTGGTCTTAATTTATTTTCCTCTTTTTGTCTCACTTTCTACCTTCAACTTCTCATTTTAGAGTTGCATAAAAGTATATTCAATCACAAGTGTGGATAAAGGAGGAGAGAGAGTACATTATCAATTAGCACACTTGTAGTAGTTGGTTGATTTTACTTTGTTATTTGCAAATTAGAAGGGTGGTTTCATAGGGCGTATAAGAATAGCGGTGAATATGATATATTAGTATTATTGATATTAGACGTGTTTGTATTAATTATGTTGAGATTATTTTCTTTTGCGGTGCTTAGTTTGGTATATTAAAAATAACATAAATTGTACAATTTCTAAAAAAAAAAAAATAATAAATAAAGTTAATACATATATTATTATTTTTTAATGCACTCTACCAAACTTTCCTAAATGCCTCAACTAAGACATTTTGTCAGTGTGCTATTAAATTTTGGATTATCCTAGTGCAAATTTTTTATTTTTGGTTTCTTTGGATTGTCCTTATGCAAAAAAAAAAAAAAAAAAAAAAAGGAATTATTTCTCACCCACCGTTTAGTATTTATATTAGTGTTGGACTAAATTTGAATTTGAGCACCGAAAAGTCCCACTTGAGAGGTAAATCATTCCCTAACAATAACAATTTCATACCTAAGGATACTCAAACTCAAAACATCTGATTAAAAAGGGAGAACCCATCGGTGGCCCCCTAAACTTGGCACCAATTTTCACTTAGACACCTCAAGTAAGCTTTGTTCATTTTAAACACCTCAAGTAGGGGTCCGTTGTATAATTTTGACACTTTTTGTATTTTCAAAATCGCATATTAAGTGCGTACATCCAGACGCAAGAAGAAGAAGAAAAGAGGTGAGGTCATGGGGTTTGGGATCTGGAATAAAGGAAAAAAGAAAGTAAAATTGAGTCTTTAAAAAATAATTAAAATTTTCACATGTCACATATCAATTCGTTTATTTTTCCACATAAGAGCGTCTGGATGTACGCACTTAGTATGCGATTTTGAAAATACAGAAAGTGTCAAAATTATATAACGGACCCCTACTTGAGGTGTTTAAAATGAACAAAGCCTACTTGAGGTGTCTAAGTGAAAATTGGTGCCAAGTTTAGGGGGCCACCGATGGGTTCCCCCGATTAAAAATGAAATGTGTACTTATCAATTCACCATAACCTCTTTATGCAAATTTGAGCTGTGGAGCACATGGGTTTCGAAAGGAAGCCGTTATAATAATTAGGTGAAGGTATGTATATCATTGTCATCCATATGTGGATATATAGCAGCCACCCAATTACTTCCTTGTCCTCCTCACGTTACATTTAAATATCTTAATACAAAATTGGGATCACATATTTTAGATTATCTTTTTCTTTCCTTTTTTTTTTACTCGGTGTTCGGAGTTCATATTGAAGCTCCGACTAACTTCAGATCGCGTTCAGGGATTGCACTCCCAACAAAATTTTCTCCATATCCAGGGCTCGAATCCGAGACCTCTGATAAAAGATGAAACACTCTCATCAATGCACCACAATCCATGTTGGTAGGCTACCTTTTTCTTTTTTAAAACAATAGACTTGCCAAGTTGTCAATTTATTGGCATATATATTATGTGTCCACATGATATTTTTTCTGATCACTTGTGATCTATATAGTAGGGTGTAGTTTACACATATTGTCTTTCTTTCATGAGGATAATGTTCAATCATGCTCATTATGTTCATCGTTACTAATTCAGGACTTATTTAATTATTTCTCAGCCAATAGCTAGAACATTTATCAACATCATATTTTACCAACTTGTACTAGTTCATGACTCTTTTCCACTTAACGCTGTCACACTCTTCTTTTTTATCAATATGATTTTATTTTTATAATTTTCAATTTTTTTAAAATAAACTTATTAAAATAAAATAAAAATAAAAATATCTAATTTTAATCTAAAAAAATTATTTAAGTATTGAATTGGTGTAAAATCTTAGATTTAATAAAAAAAAATTATATATCTACAAATGCCTTATGATTACTAACCATGGAGCATTCCAAATAAAAATCACATGGTGGCTACTAGATAGCACTTGGCACTCTGTAACAAGTACTCCCTCTATTTTTAATAACTTATCCACTTTTCAATCGACATGTCTATTAATAAAATAATGATGTACATAGTAAGTTTACTATTTTACCCATATTAATTATGAAGTGGGTGAATTAAAAATTTAATATTTTCAAAAAGTTTTACTGTAAGTTTTGGATCGTCCATGTGAACCAATCTGTTCCAAAAAGTTGTCTGAGAAGAGATGAGAATTAATTATCTGTTATTTTTTAAAAAAAAAAAAGGAATAGTAATTAAACTGAAAAATTTATCAACCCCTCTTGATAAAAGAATTTATTCCTTTACAGAAAAAGTGACAACATGAACAATAAAAAAAAAAAGAGAACAAAAAACTGGAAGAAAATGGCATTAAGAATATTTTTTGTCTGAAGATCAACGAAGGTGTGAAACACAAATATACATTTAGTTTGTGAATCAAATTTTGTTTCCTAGTGATTCAAAGAGACTTTGGAGCAATCCTGTGAAAGTAGAAAAATCAAAGACTTCCGCTCCAAATACAAGGTACTCAACTCATCGATTTTACTCTATATATATTACAATGGTATCAAAGCTATGGATGTAAAGAATGACAAATCTAAACTTTACCTTCAAATTCTTCATGAGTTTTGTTTTTTAAATAGAAAGAAGAATAAGGACTTGAAAAAGATCTAAATTTTTTTCGTGCTTTTTTTGGATTTGAAGAAGATGTAGTAATAAAGAAAATACAAAGGAGGAATATATATTTCTTTTTCTTTTTTTCTACTATATAGAAATGCCAAATCATGGACGACCAAGGGTAGTCAAGTAATTTCACTTAATTGTATAAGTAAACTCTAGAACCTGGAAAAATCTAAAAAAAAAAATGAAGGGAACGAAAACTGAAAAAATCTACCATCTCTCTCACAAGTATAATAGAAACACACTCTCTTCCAGATTTTCAAGGTTGGGTTCTTTTGACTTCTCTCATTCTACGAACTCTCTCTCAACATGGGTTTTGCAATCTCAGGTAAGTTTTAACCACAAATTCTTCACAACATTCATTTACTTCCTTCTTGTTGCTTTTTTTGGTCTTTAATCTCTGCTTTGAAAATCTGAAAGACTACTCTTTTAATTCTCTTCATCTCCTCTTTTGGGTGTTTCAATTTTAGTTAGTTTTTCTTTTAATTTTTGCTTAAATTTCATCGCTGAAATTCTTGATTTATGTCACTATTGTCCCATCTAATCTCTCTAAGTTTAATTCTTTTTTTAAATTTAATTTGATGAGAATCTGTCCTTGTAATTATATTTAGCTCCACTCATATTTAAAAAAAAAAACAGTTCGGGAGATCAGATATTGGGGAAAATCAGCTCTTAAAGAGTTTGAATTTATTAAAATTATGAAATTTTATGTGGAAGAATTTTGTACCGAAAGAGTATTTTGATAGCTCGGATAGTGGGAAAATCCAGTCTTGTCAAAATCTATTACTCACACCAATCGGGTGTTGTTACCAAAAAAAGACCTTACCAAAACTATTACTCACACCAACCTGGTGTTGTTACCAAAAAACAAATCTGACTCAAATCTACTCAGACTTAATACCTATAAGTCTTAGTAACTTTATCAATAAGGTGTTTTCCAAAGTCATTCATGGTAGAATGGAGAAAGTACTACCAAAACTGATTTCTCCTAATCAGTCTAGATTTTTGAAGGGTAGAAGCATTATTGAAAATGTATTATTAACTCAAGAGATTGTTGCGGATATCAGGAAGAGAGGAAAATCAGCCAATGTTATTATGAAGCTTGACATGGCTAAGGCTTATGATAGGGTCTCGTGACTCTACCTCATCAAAGTCTTGTGAAAGATGGGTTTCTCAAATCAGTTCATTGACATGGTATGGAGGTTGATTGCTAGTAACTGGTACTCCATTTTATTTAATGGACAACCAAAAGGCTTTTTTCACTCTACTAGAGGGGTAAAACAACGGGATCCTCTATCACGTGCTTTGTTTATACTATCTGCAGAAATATTATCTAGAGCTCTAAACTCACTATTTGAAAATCATAACTTTGTGGGTTATGGAATGCCTAAGTGGACTTAGAACATCAACCATCTGGCGTATACAGATGACACTATTATTTTCTCATCTGTAGAGAAAGGGTCTCTAAAGCAAATAATGAGGGTTCTTAAAGATTATGAAACAATCTCAGGGCAACTGATTCATAAGGAAAAAAGTTGCTTTTATATGTTTCATAAAGTGGAGGCTAGACTGGTGGACAAAGTTGAGCAGATTACTGGTTTCTCCAAGGGCAACTTTCCATTCAAATATTTGGGTTGTTCAATGATGTTTGCATAATTAAGACACAACTTCCAATGTAAGTGTCTACGATCGTACAATAGTAAAGTAAACCAATCAAGGGTTAGGATCGAGTCCCAAGGGAGTGGGTTTGAGAATTAATAGAAAAATAAAATTATTTTCTAATTAGTCATAGCTAAAAATATTATCAAATACAAACATACTAAATCTAAGGAGTGACACAAAAGTGTCAATTAACAATGGGGGCTTGTAACAAGTAAGCAAAAATCAGTGAAAATGTAAAAAGTACTAATTAAGGAGATGAGATTCTTGGGATGTGATAGGAATACGGGTTAAACTAGATCATTGGGTACATGCTTTTGATAGTAAATTCGATGAATATTTGTGACTAAGCTAGACCATAGTGGGGGTAAATTTTCTCTCGAGCAACGTACCCCGAATAAACTCGATTTCTCTCGAATATCGAGTTGCCGCAATAAGAACAGCCTTCGCCTTAGCCCACTCACTCTCTCGAGCTGAGTGTGTGGGAGAAGGACTAGGGTTCACTCTCTCGAGCTGAATCTCATGTCGACCCAATCCCAACGGCCATCAATTTAATAGTCTTAGTTTTACAACCTCTCTCTCGAGCAACCCGAAATTAAAAAGGTGAAATCGTATTTGCAACTACAATTTCATTAAGTTCCAACACAACTACTAAACGAAATCACATTTAAACAAAAAATAAACTATCAACAAGCAAGACCCAACATATAATCTAACTCATAATCACAAAATCACACCCCAAGAATTGGGGTTTTAGCTAGACATGTATAAGAGATAGAAATGTATACCAATATGAGTTTTTATTCAAATGGGTAAGAAGATTTAAGTCTCAAAACATATCAACAGTAAATAATCCATAAGACCCAAGTCCAAAATCTTGGAGTTGAAACTCTTTGAACCTTCAAGTTCTTCAAA
Organism: Solanum bulbocastanum; assembly: GCA_037074985.1. Lineage (NCBI taxonomy): Eukaryota > Viridiplantae > Streptophyta > Magnoliopsida > Solanales > Solanaceae > Solanum > Solanum bulbocastanum. The sequence continues at coordinate 28,593,006 of CM073601.1, read as the reverse complement.
ACCCTCTCCAAAGTTAAAACTAAAAAATAGAAGCAAAGTCTGAAAAAATACTGTTCAAAGCAAAAATTCGATACTAGAATAATAATTCTCAATGAGTATTTATAGTTTTCAAAAATCTGTGTTGAAAAAGATCACTCAGCAAAGTTAGTCGGAATCGCCGATCAACTCGGCAATCCGCCCTTTGGTCTAGTTCATCGCCGTCTTGTGTTAGCCTTCAGCATCATCGTATTTTGGATCATTAGGCGACATAGTACTGCTTCGCAGAACTGCTCGACAACACGCCAACTGCTCTTTTTCACCGCCGATTTGATCCTTTCCTTCAGGACTCAGCACACTTGAACAAAAGGTGAGGATAAGACCATTTGGCAACTCCTCAAATCTTTCTTTTCTTGTTTCTTTCAGCTACCTTTATTCCTTTTTGCTAAGTAATGTCAATGCTTTCCCTCAAACTCCAAATACCTGAAACTTAAGGGTTCAGATATTGAGACAAAATATGAATTTGAGGACACTAATTCTATCAAAATATAGCCCTAAATGAGTCCAATTTGTGGACTCATCAACACCCCCAACTTAAACTTTTGCTTGTCCTCAAGCAAACCCAAGTTCAGCCGTTCAAAAAGGAGGTCTCAAACAGTGCTACACAAGACTCAATCATGAATGTACACAACAAGACTCAATTTACTTATGCAAAGATCAAATGTGTATCCAAAGATTCAAGTTGTGACACACCATTCTCAAAGATTCTCAAGTTCGCAATACTTGCTTCAAACGCAAGTTCGAGCTCAATAAAAGTATTTGAATGCCCTCACAGAAAGGATGATTGCATACTCACCCACAAAGGTTTAATCATTTAAAGTTCCAGAATCAAATGCAACGCTCACTCTCACAAGGAAGAACACAATGTATGCTTTCACCCATAGGTTTGCCCGTATTTTCCAATCAACATTTGTTTCGGCTTACTCAAGATCAAAAAGGTCTTTTCAAGGCTTGTAATGGGGCTAAGTGCAAAGGTATGGTAATTTAGGCTCAGTGACTTTTATCCTCATAAAATTTGGTGCTCACAACACTTCCTTTCCTTGTCCTTCATCATTCTCTTTAGAGCTCATAAGTCATCCTATTATTCCCTTTCCATGGATTGTTTGGAAACCCCATTTCTTTCGTACTTTATTCCACAACTTTCTTTTTCATTCTTTTTCTTTTTCTTTCTCTTTTCTCTTTTTTTTTTTTTTTTGTATGGATGGGTTCCATTTTTCTCAAAACCATGGGTAAGATGGACTTTCTTGCACATTTTGATTTGCCTGCTCTTTTCACCACACCCCCAACTTAGGCTTTTGGCCTAAGTTGACTATTCAAACTAACCACAACTTCATGATGGTTATGGGTAATGGATAAAGAAAGATCTAGTTTTCATCAAGTTTCTTCCAAAAAAGAGTAAGGCTCAAGGGGTGTATAAAAGTGGTTCACACATGCTCACAAGGTAGGCCACAAAGAGGAATCTATCAAATTGGCTCACACTCTTCGAAGTTGCCTAAGATCATATCAAGAGATAGCCTTACTTAGTCGATCGGACCAATGGGGAAAATTCTAGGTGTATTCATGCATAGTTCACAGTATGCTCATCACACAAGGCATAGACACTAAAGTCAAACAAGACTCCACACTTTCGCTACTACATGGCTAATCACAATGAGATGCAAAGAGTTCACATATTGTCTATACAACTTCATTTTGCCTCATCGTAGCCGCACATTCACGTTCGTTCGATCATGAGCACTATTCAATTTATCGGTATTGATCGGAACTGAGACTTAAATTTTACAAAAGAACAGTCATATTCAACACACGAGAGGTGGCAAAAATTTTTGAAAGGGTCAAAATCATTTTACAATTTAAAACAAAAGGAACCACAAGCTCAAACATCCACAAAAATAGTATTAACATAACATTATAGCTCACAACCCAAATACTCAAGCAAAACACTATTCATGAGTGGCACACAAAGGTGGGTCTCACCTCACCACAATAAAAAAATATTTGTCCTCAAATGCAAATAATAGAATATCCAGAATTTAGAATAAAGAAAGACAGAGAGGGAGGTAGAGAAAAATCATGTTTACACAGTCGCTCCATATGTGTGGGCATCAGTGCCCGATGTGTCAGCCTAAAATTTGATAATGGCCCTCGGAGCTTCTTTAGAAGATTCAGCGGCAGCTGACTTACTAAAATTTTCCAAGTCATGAGCCACCAAAAAGGAGTGGATAGCTGTGAAGAATTCACGTCTCCACGAGGGAATAGTGAAGTCTCGGGGATTTGTTCTCTTGATGGCACTGGGCTTCTTGCCCTCATTATACGTTTTGGGAGGATTTGTTGCCTTTGTATTTTTCCTAAAATTTTTCGCTCTTGTTTGTCGGGCGACATATCTCTTCCAGCTACTTTCGGTCTTGCCATTTCTTTGGTGCCAATTAAGATGCAATTGAGATGCTAGGCGGCAACGGAATCCAACTCCGAGCACAACTCAATAACCAACATACAATATAGATGTAAAGATATAAAAGTAGAGGTGCAAGTGTGAGTTTGAAGAATGAACAGTGAGGGAGCTTTAAGGAGTTTAAGCAATTTAAACCTTTGATTTTAAAAATCATCCAGTTTTCGCTCATTCGACGATATTAGTCATGATCGTCGAATCACTCGGCGACGCGCCGAATTGTCACTTACCTCACCGAGCTTTACAGAACTCCCAGTCAATATTCTTGGGATGTGATAGGAATATGGGTTAAACTAGATCATTGGGTACATACTTTTGATAGTAAATTCGTTGAATATTTGTGAAGAGGCTAGACCATAGTGGGGGTAAATTCTCTCTCAAGCAACTTACCCTGAATCAACTCGGTTTCTCTCGAACACCGAGTTGCGCATAAAGAACAGCCTCCGCTTTAGCCCATTCACTCTCTCGAGCTGAGTGTGTGGGAGAAGGACTAGAGTTCAGTCTCTCAAGCTGAGAGTGTGGGAGAAGGACTAGGGTTCACTCTCTCGAGCTGAACCTCATGTCGACCCAATCCCACCGGCCATCAATTTAGTAGTCTTAGTTTTACGACCTCTCTCTTGAGCACGCCAAAAATACAAAGGTGAAATCGTATTTGTAACTACAATTTCATTAAGTTCCAACACAATTATTAAATGAAATCACATTTAAACAACAAATAAACCATCAATAAGCAAGACCTAACAGATAATCTAACTCATAGTCACAAAATCACACCCTAAAAATTGGGGTTTTAGCTAGACATGTATAAGAGATAGAAATTTATATCAATATGAGTTTGCATTCAAATGGGTATGAAGATTTAAGTCCTAAAATAAGTCGAGAGTAAAGAACCCACAAGACCGAAGTCCAAAATCTTAGAGTTGAAACCCTTTGAACCTTCAAGTTCTTCAAAACCCTCTCCAAACTTAGAACTCAAAAATAGAAGCAAAGTCTGAAAAATTATTGTTCAAAGCTAAAAATTCGATACTAGAAAAATAATTCTCAATGAGTATTTATAGTTTTCAAAAATCTGTGCTGCGAAGGATCACTCGGCAAAGTTAGTCGGAATCGCCGATCAACTCGGTGATCCGCCCTTTGGTCTAGTTCATCGCCATCTTGCATTAGCCTTCAGCATCGTCGTGTTTTGGATTATTAGGCGACATAGTACTGCTTCATATAACTGCTCGGCGACATGCCGACTGCTCCGTTTCATCGCTGATTTAATCCTTTCCTTCAAGGCTCAACAAACTGGAACAAAAGGCGAGAATAAGACCTTTTGGCGACTCCTCAGATCTTCATTTCTTCGTTCTTTCAGATGCCTTTGTTCCTTTTTGTTAAGTAGTGTCCATGCTTTTCCTCAAACTCCAAATACCTGAAACTTAAGGGTTTTCATCAGATATTGAGACAAAATATGCATTTGAGGACACTAATTCTATTAAAATATAGCCCTAAATGAGTCCAATTTGTGGACTCATCGACACTCCCAACTTAAACTTTTGCTTGTCCTCAAGTTCAGCCGTTCAACTTTTGCTTGTCCTCAATTTACTTATGCTAAAGAAAGTTAAGGACAAATTGCAAAATTGGAGAGGAAAACTTTTATCTTTTGGAGGTAAAGTTGTGCTTATTGAAAGTGTACTTCAAAGTACTCTTATATACTTGCTATCTGAAGTTGTCCCTACTAAGTACACTATTAATGAGATCCACAAGATCTTTGCTAGATTTTTTTGGAGCACAAAGGAAGAAGGTAGAAGTAGGCATTGAGTATCTTGGTCAAAGCTGTGCCTACCAAAAAAAGAGGGTGGATTAGGCTTTAGATCTCTTCATAATATTTCTAAAGCACTATTTGCTAAACTCTAGTGGAGGTTCAGAACTATCTCTTCTTTATGGTCAAATTTCATGGGGAATAAATATTGTAAGAAATATAAACCAACAGAGGTGTTGTGGAAAAATGGATCTCAAATATGGAAGAAAACTATTGAAGCGAGAGATCAAATAGATGGGAATATCTAGTGGGATCCAATAATGGTACTTCTGACACTTGGGAGGATAACTGGACTAGTTTGGGAGCTATAAAATCAACTCATCCAGATTTTACAAGAGCTCCTAATACTGAAGAGTTGAATTTTTTCATGGATTCAAGTGGATGGAATAGAGAAAAACTTCACCAATACCTTCCTGAATTAGTTGTTGAACATGCTCAAAAGAAACTTCAATATGAATATCTTCCTGAGCTTTCTGATCATCCTTGGTGGATGAAAACTAATTCTGGAAAGTTTTCATTGGGCAGTGCTTGGGAAGAGATAAGACAGAAAGATCACGAGAAGAAAGAATATGTTTCTGTTTGGAGTACAGGGTCCCTTATAAAATTTGTTTCTTGTTGTGGAGGTTGTGGAAATACAAAATTCCCGTGGATGAAGTGTTGAAGACTTTGAACATAAACCTGGTTTCTAGGTGTAGATGTTGTGAAAAAGCTCAAGAGGAAGCAGTGGTTCATCTCTTTATCAATGGAGAATTTGCAAGATCAATTTGGAAATATTATGCAGATGTTATAGGGCTACAAGGCCCTTTCATTCAGGTTCATCAAGCAATACAGAAGTGGTGGGACATAAGGCATTGTGCAAAGCTTACCCCTATTCTTCAAGATGTCCCTGGTTTTATTTGTTGGCAATTGTGGAAAAGAAGGAATACTATAGAGCATGGGGAGTATGACGAAGTGGAAGGTGATTCAAGAGATTAAAAGTAACCTAGTCAAACTAGTGAAACTAAAGTACCCTTGGATAAAGGTCATTCCTAACTAGTATCCTCAACTAGTTCAGCACTTTGAACAATACAAACCCCTAATAAAATCACAGGTGGTGATTTGGAGAAAACCTGAAATAGGATGGTTAAAATGTAACACAGATGGGGCTTGTAGAGACGATCCCGGTGAGAGCTCTGCATCCTTTTGTATTAGGGATGCTGATGGTAATATAGTATATGCTAAAGCTAAAAGACTTGGGATCACAAATACCAGACAGATATAAGAGCCATTCAAGGAGGTATTCAACACTGTATTGAACAACAGAGAGTACCGATCTTGATAGAATCAGATTCTTTGGAAGGAAAATGGGAAATCCCTTGGAAGATCAGGATGGAGATTACTAGTATTAATTTTTAAAGGAAAAGGGGGCTAGTGCATTTTGCTCACATTCTTAGGGAAGGCAATGCACTAGCAGGTTTTTTAGCTAATAAAGTTTTTAATTTTGCAGGTACAGAAACAGTTCAATATCAGAATTTGCAATCATTACCATCAGAGGCAAAGAAACTTCTAAACATTGATAAACAACAACTACCACAACTAAGATTCAGCACACACAGGAATAGAGAACCAGATTGAAGATTCAAGATCATACAATTAAGGGGTAGATCTGTAGGTCTAAAACCAAATCAAAAAAACCCCGTTCGCTTATTTCAAAAGATGCAATATCAACATGTTTTAACAAACAACAAGATCCAACAACAACTTGTACTAAGAGTTGACCTAGACTAATTTGTGATCTGAACTAAAATAAATAAATTATTAATGGTGGTATCAGTTTCTTATGAAGCTCAGCCCATTGTAAGGTATTTATTAGGACGGATTGCAAGTTAAATTAGTGTTACATCTGATGGTATGTAAGTTTATAGTCAAAGGGCTAGATTTACCTTGGAGCAAACACCAAACATTCAAACGAACTGGTTTAAGTTTCTTCAGCTTGGGCGTTGATTCCACAGTGTCTGGTGAGAGCTTAGAGACTGCTAACTTTGGAATCACCCCAGGAGACTAGTTTTAAACCTTGAATTTGGTAAAGCTTAGATATGAGTTTGAGCTAAATATTGATGGCTATTAGATCGAAAATTTGAAGAGATACTACAGGCATTACCTTGTTGTCTCCCCAAATTTGTTGATGGGGAGCTACGATTGAAAATTGATGGCTTCCATGAATGGAATTGAACTTTTATTTGATTCTGGCTTTAACTTATAGTTTGCCACTTCTTTGTTGTTCACATTTCCTTTGTGGTTACAGCTACGAATGAACTGCATTATTTATACATTGAAAGTCATGCCTAATTAATGAATTGAAAGTCATCTTTTTCTATCCTTTAAGTACTGCTCTTTTTTTGTTTTAATAGAAAGATGAAGTACTTTTACTTGTATTTGGAAGAGGTAATGTACAATGTGGTGTGCATTCTGAGGAATGTGTTGTGCGCTATTCATATATAATGAGAAGAAGATGTATAGTAGTACACTTCAAGTGGCCCACGTCTCTCTTCATATATATAAAACAATATGAAAATATCTTTTTTGGTAAATTGTACTACCATTGTTCTAGTATAACTTTGCTTTATTATTTTTCATAGTATTAAAATACTACACCAGTAATGATAATAGTTTATGGATGTATTTTTTGACATTGCAACAACTAATTTTGGATCCACATACGTCCTTTTTTTTATTTTTGGTCTTTTAAATTTAAAGTTTTTTTTAAAGGTCATGAGTTAACTTCTTTGTTTAATAAAGAATAGTGACCAATTGTTTTAACTATATTATGAATTTTGGATCCATATACGTCCTTTTTATTAATTTTGGTCTTTTAAATTTAAAGTTTTTTTTTTTTAAAGGTCATGAGTAACTTCTTTATTTAATAAAGAATAGTCACCAATGGTTTTAACTATATTATGATTTTAATTATGTATACTAAAATTGATCTTAATAAGTTCGTTTAGTCCTTATGTTGCTTAAACAGTTCATTGTCTTCTACGAATAATAATGGCATATGTTGTCACATGAGTGGTACAACCATTCTTCTTTTTTCAAGTGTCCAAAATAGATTTGCTTAAAATCAACATAGAGTTTTTGCTCAAGTAGTGTTTTTCTAAAGTCCCAATAAATTTTCATCCTTGCTTTTGCATAAATCTTTTTTGAAAAAGAATTTAAATCATTCATACATCTATCTAGGTCATACAACTCAATGTAGATATCTCTTGTACAAATTGACAAAGATAGGGGATTATCATCTCCATCTCCACTATCTCTTATGTTTTTATCTTCACCATCATCATCACTTTTTCCTTCTTTCTTCCTTTTGCTAGATTCAACATTCTCACTCTTCTAGGTATTACTGTCCTCATATCTTTCAATCTCGGTCATGCTTTTCATTTTCGACTCGGCCTTGACAATCATTTTTTTAAGATTTGAAATATTTTTCAGCTTTACATTTCCTATTGTTACAAATAGTAGAAGCAGATCCTTTAATGATTTTTCTATCTTTATTTCATACTTTACAATCTATAAGCAACAATCATTTGTAGTGATCAATTTATCGACGACTGGTCTATTAACAGAAACAAAAAGTGTTTTAATTAAATACACAAAACAAGCAGCAATGATTTTAGAAAAGGAGAATACAAAAGATAGCAACAAAAACATCATTAAAGTTGATCAAAATACAAGGAAAAAAATTCAAAATCAACGGACAATATAAAAAAAAAAAATTTGTTTGCAACAAATTTAAAAGTAACAAAAAATAAATTGCATTCACATATAAAATATGAAGAAACATGAATTTATTGATAAATATTGCGGGTACAATTATGTTGATTCCTTTATTCTATTCTCCTAAGATTTATCCATGCTTCGAGGGCCGTTAATGACGTATTTCTCGAACTAGGATGATTTAGATTTGACCTTTATATGAATATTCCATCAATTTGGGGAATATTCGAGATGCCTTTTAAGGGAATTTAGTACCCTTTATGTAGGCATGAACTAGGGTTTAGGGTTGAGTATCCTCCAAGAATTCTAGTTGAAACCGAACACACCTTATAGAGTCCCAATTAGAATTGAACACGTGTAGAGTCTCACAAAATTTCAATGTCTGCAAATGCCCCATGCTTCAAGGCTTGTCGGAGTGTAGACTCGATGAAACTCAAAGATGAGGCTTAGAAGTACTCATTCTTCCACATTTACAGCTTTAGATTTTCATATTTGATTTATGAGAGAAGAGATGAAGGGCAGATTTTGTCCCACTAGGTGTGCCAATTTGTTTGCAACAAATTTAAAAGTGACAGAAAATAAATTGTAATCACAAATAAAATATGAAGAAACATGATTTTATTGATAAATATTGCGGGTACAATTCTGTTGATCCCTTTATTCTATTCACCTAAGATTTATCCATGATTTGAGGGCTGCGAATGACGTATTTCTCGAACTAGAATGATTTAAATTTGACCTTTATATGAATATTTCATCAATTTTCAGAATATTTGAGATGTCTTTTAAGGGAATTTAGTATCCTTTATATAGGAATGAATTAGGGTTTAGGGTTGAATATCCTCTAAGAATTCTAGTTGAAACTGAACACACCTTATATAGTCCCAATTAGAATTCAACACGTATAGCATTCCATAAAATTTCAATGTCTACAAATGCCCCATGCTTCAAGGCTTGTCGGGGTGTAGACCCAATGAAACTCAAAGACGAGGCTTGAAGTACTCATTCTTCCACCTTTGCAACTTCAGATTTTCAGATTTGATTTATGAGAGAAAAGATGAAGGGCAGATTTGATCTCAATGGGCGTGCTAGTTTGTTTGCAACAAATTTAAAAGGGACAGAAAATAAATTGCAATCACAAATAAAATATGAAGAAACATGATTTTATTGATAAATATTGTGGGTACAATTTTGTTGATCCCTTTATTCTACTCTCCTAAGATTTATTCATGATCCGAGGGTCATTAATGGCGTATTTCTCGAACTAAGATGATTTAGATTTGACCTCTATATGAATATTCCATCAATTTGCAGATATTCGAGATTTCTTTTAAGGGAATTTAGTACCCTTTATATAGGCATGAATTAGGGTTTAAGGTTGAGTATCCTCCAAGAATTCTAATTGAAACTGAACACACCTTTAAGAGTCCCAATTCGAATTGAACACGTGTAGAATCTCATAAAATTTCAATGTCTACAGTAAAATATTCTAGCCATTATCTAAAGTAAAATGTAATTAAAGATGTGGAATCAAGAATATGAACTAAAAACATATTAGATTTTGATCAATTTAATCAAGAGGAGTCGAATTTTTGCAATAATCCAAAATTCACTACACTACAATGTAACAAACAAAAATATAGTAAAATGAAGCTAAAGCTGTTCGCAAAAGAGGAATAAATTTACTTGAGCATAAGAGGATGAAGATTTCGACTTGGGGAAAAAGATTAAAGAAGAAAAAATATTTCTACTCCTTGAGCACTTGAGAAAACAACGAAGAAGATATGTTGAGGAGAGAAAAAAAAAAGTTGATGAATTATTAAATAAAATTTAAAAAAGGGTGAAATGTTTATTAATAAATATAAAAAAGGAACTTAGTTGTATTTTTATAAACTTATATTTTATACCTATACTTTTAAATGTTAATGATGTCCATGACCCCACAATCCTATCCACCTTTTTTTAAACTCTAATCCTAGAAAATAAATAAAAAAAATTAAGTTTCTACGCACTACATTAAATTTTGAAAGTGGATAGTACTCCAAATAATCTCGACTAACTATCCCAAATTTGAACTAGCATTTTGGAGGAATTCTTTAAAGGTCAAATTTGATCTTCTTATAGCAACCTATTTATCTCAGAGACTATCTGAAAATTTAAAGTAGTTAATATTTTTATGTATTCTTCCACTGTCAGTTAAAGAATGTTAAAAACATTTGTCCCTTTAATTTGTAAGAGACATCATATGACTCCTTGCTAGTCATTAATGGTCTTTACAAGATTAACAATGATTATTTTCATTTCTTGCTATCAAATTGTAAAGAGGCATATTCATTCATGTCCCACTTGGCGCGTGCCAAAATAGAAGGACACTTAGATTCCAAATATATGGACACTTAGTATGGATATATAGATATGTAGTATTAACACTAGTATTATATTAAGTATGTAGTATTAACTAGTATGGATATATAGATATGTAGTATTAACACTAGTATTATATTAAGTATGTAGTATTAACTAGTATGGATACTTAGATATGTAGTATTAACAGTAAAAACCTTAGATACAGTAAAAACAATAAATACAGTAAATACAGCAAAATCAGAAAATACGGTAAAAACAGTAAATATAGTAAAAACAGCAGATCAAATACTAACAAATATATATAATATATATAATAGTTATACTACTACCAAATATATATAGTTATGATATGTAGTATTAATATATTATAATAAGTAGTATGAATATATTATAGTATGAATATATTATATCATATGGCGGTATGTAGATATATAATAAGTAGTAGGTAGATATAGTATATATATATAATATAAAGTAATAAGTAGGTAGTATTATAATGACTATATATTTTAGAAGTCAAATATAATATAATATAATTTAGTAGTATGGCAAAATATGGCAAGTGGTTCCGTGTTTATGCTTTGTTTCAAATATTTTGTAAATTCTACTCAGTACTCCCTCTCTCATTTAGTTAAATCATGCTAATTTATGACTTAATTCCCTATTTTCCCCATGTTTTATTTTTGTTTTTATTTTTATTTTTGTTTTTGTTTTTAATATTACCCCGTTCATCTCTTCTTCTTAACCTATATTCTTAACAACTTCATCTTTTAACCACACCCCGGACGTAAAAACTGGCAACAAATTCGTCCTTTCATCAAGCGGACTATAAAAGCCAAGAATCCTAAGAATTTACAGGTTAATCCATAGTCGTTATTAAGAAGTTAAGAAGCTAACCATATACTAAGAGTAATATTTTAACACATGTACAACAATTTATATCAAACTAACAACTTCATAAAAAAATAAAATATTTTTTGGAGGAATTTAGAGAAGTAAACATCATAAAATTTACATGATAAACGGAAAGAGGTTTTCCTTTCGAAAACCCCGAAGTGCTTTCTTGAAAACTTAAAAACTTAAATACACAAACACTTTTATTATTATTTCACACACTTTAATATGCAATAGAGGATTTTTGGTACATAAGGGAGTATGGAAGGAGGATGTAGGAAGTATGGGGGAGTATGGCACAAACACACTTAGTTTTTCCACTCTATTTCGTTCTTTCAACTCTACTTCTTTCCACTCCATGTTCCTCTTCTTATATAGGCAAACTAAAGGAACCGTCCTAAATACTCTACATGGCCTTTTTTTATTATTCCTGGCTGACAACTTGATAATAAAGCAGGTCGGGTACTCATTGGGCCTCATCGTCACATGCATCATTAAGTTCATCTTTTGACTTATATTACAGACTCAATTTTTTATTAGATGCGTGTTATGTCAAGATTTTTTTCCCTCTTTTGGAGGATAGTGATAAAGTGACAACACACTCATTTTTACAAAACACTTAGTGGGTATCCCCACCTAACATTTATACATACTATTTAATATTACAGAACACGTAGTGGGCATTCCCACCTAATATATTGAAAACTTTATATATATATATATATATATATATATATATATATATATATTTCTCATGCTTACCCATATGCCATTTTTAACTTTTCTTGTCTTTTCCCATCTTAGTTTGTCTTTTTCTAATTGAGACATTTTATCTCCTTAGAAATTTTTGCCATTTAAGTCTTTGCCATCTTGTCTTCATGCCATTCAGTGACTTGTCAATTTTCTTGCCATCTTTTCTTTGGTTTTTGGTATAAAATTATTTACGTGTCTAAGTTGTATAGTGCTATAGTATCAAAACTCATGCTCGAATCATTATCCTCATAAGGGTCTTGTGAGTCTTGAATATTATTTATCTGTTCTTCGTCTGATAATAAAGGATTGTGATTATTGTCTTCTGAACCATTACTTGGACTGGAAATATTTTTAATAATATGCTTGTCTTGGCTTTTGTCTTGAAAATTTTTTTCTAAAGTTTGGTTGATTATTTTTTCTAATTTTTTTTTTCTTTTTTAAAACATCATTTTTTCTTAGAGGGCCTTTTTGAAAATATTTCGGTAGTCTTCTTCGTGAGGAAGTCGACCCCTCTTCTTCACTTTTTGGTAAAGTGATAGCCTTTAACGGATTTGATAAGTCTTTACCGGTTATCGTTTGAACCGAACTAGCTGTATCATGCTCCGATACAGTAGAGTTCTTAGCATTTAGAGGGGAATGCACACCCGTCTCATCCATTTTTAAAGGAGATGGAGAACTCATTTCTTGTGTCTGAGTACTGTCTGTTCTTGGAACATATTTATTTTGAAAAGTCTCTAGCTGTTTCATGAGTCTCATATTTTCTTGGATAAGAATTTCATTTTTTGTATTCAGTCTTTTGAAACCCTCTGTCATGGCTGAACAATGGTCACAAAAAAATATTTTGTCTGAGTCTTTTTGGATATTATATTGTGGTATTTGGTTTGGGCTTTGTCTGAGGACTGGTGAAATATAATAATTAGGCCCAAGTATTCCTCTTGCATAGTCTAAAGCTTCAGTAAAATAATTAAATCCTTTAAAAAGTGGGTTTTTAACCCCATTTATAGAATCAACTACTTCTATCCATGTTTGAAAAACTCCTTTAGTTTTTCCATGTATAACTACATAATATTCAAATTTGTTGTCTCTATTTTTGTTTGAAAAGTATTGACAGAAAGAATTGGATGCAGTAATAAAGTATATGGTGTCTTGTTTATTATATGTTATCCATAGATTAGCTATTAAACATTGCTGAGACTTGTCTAAATTACAGTCTGGATTTACTCTAAAAGATAAATTACACTTAGGATATGAAATTAAATTATACTTACCAAAGTAAATTCTCTCCATTAATTTGTCTATTGTACTTAGTGGTTTGAAATTTTGTCTTCCTAATAATGTCTGAGCATAAGTATCTGGATGGGCGATGCCCTTGCCTTTGTCTGCTAGTTGTTGGCTAGTTGGTCTCATGCTTGGTCTCTTACTGAAATAGAAATTAATTAGTTTTTAATTGTAGTCTACTTAATTTATTTGCTAAATCATTGTCTTTTCCTTTAACATATTTAAAAACAATATTATTATATATAGATATTATATTTATAAAGTTTAACCATCTTCTTTTACTGCTATTTTTACTATTTATTTTTTCGTGGAATGTTACTATTGCTTTGCAGTCTGTTCTTCGTCTGATAATAAAGGACTGTGATTATTGTCTTCTGAACCATTACTTGGACTGGAAATATTTTTAATAATATGCTTTTCTTGGCTTTTGTCTTGAAATTTTTTTTCTAAAGTTTGTTTGATTATTTTTTCTAATTTTTTTTTTTTTTTTTAAAACATCATTTTTTCTTAGAGGGTCTTTCTGAAAATATTTCGGTAGTCTTCTTCGTGAGAAAGTCGACCCCTCTTCTTCACTTTTGGGCAAAGTGACAGCCTTTAACGGATTTGATAAGTCTTTATCGATTACCGTTTGAACCGGACTAGCTGTATCATGCTCCGATACAGTAGAGTTCTTAGCATTCAGAGAGGAATGCACACCCGTCTCATCCATTTTTAAAGGAGATGGAGAACTCATTTCTTGTGTCTGAGTACTGTCTGTTCTTGGAACATATTTATTTTGAAAAGTCTCTAGCTGTTTCATGAGTCTCATATTTTCTTGGATAAGAATTTCATTTTTTGTATTCAGTCTTTTGAAACCCTCTATCATGGCTGAACAATGGTCACAAAAAATTATTTTGTCTGAGTCTTTTTAGATATTATATTGTGGTATTTGGTTTGGGCTTTGTCTAAGGACTGGTGAAATATAATAATTAGGCCCAAGTATTCCTCTTGCATAGTCTAAAGCTTTAGTAAAATGATTAAATCCTTTAAAAAGTGGATTTTTAACCCCATTTATAGAATCAACTACTTCTATCCATGTTTGGAAAACTCCTTTAGTTTTTTCATGTATAACTACATAATATTTAAATTTGTTGTCTCTATTTTTGTCTGAAAAGTATTGACACAAAGAATTGGATGCAGCAATAAAGTATTTGGTGTCTTGTTATTATATGCTATCCATAGATTAGCTATTAAACATTGCTGAGACTTGTCTAAATTACAGACTGGATTTACTCTAAAAGATAAATTACACTTAGGATATGAAATTAAATTATACTTACCAAAATAAATTCTCTCTATTAAGTTGTCTATTGTACTTAGTGTTTTGAAATTTTGTCTTCCTAATAATGTCTGAGCATAAGTATCTGGCTGGGCTATGCCCTTGCCTTTGTCTGCTGGCTGTTGGCCAGTTGGTCTCATATTGAAATAGAATTAATTAGTTTTTAATTGTAGTCTACTTAATTTATTTGCTAAATCATTGTCTTTTCCTTTAACATATTCAAAAATAATATTATTATATATAGATATTATATCTATAAAGTTTAGCCATCTTCTTTTACTACTAACTTTACTATTTATTTTTTCGTGGAATGTTACTATTGCTTTGTAGTCTGTTCTAACTAATACTTTCTGTTTATTTAAAATGTATAATTTAAAACTATTTTGTCGATATATTACTGCTAATATTTTTGCGTCTATATTACTCATATTACCTTTTTCTTTATATTGTCCACTTTGGTAGGCACATATTTTTTCTTCATTTTTTGGACTGTATTTATTGGGTCTAGGTTTTAAAGTAGCACCCCATCCTAATTTACTTCCGTCTGTTTGGACTATTAAGTAATCCAACTCTAAAGGTATTTGTAAGTCTGGTATATTTTTAACTTTTTCTTTTTATTTGTTGGACTAATTTTATATCTTCCATATTAAAGTGTTTTTGTCCTTTACTACCTGTCTTAGCATACAATGGTTCTGCTATTTTTCCTAAGTCTTAGATAAAGTTTCTAGCATAATTTACTAAACCTAAGAATTTTTGTAATTCTTTTGTATTATCTAACTTATTTGGCATTTCTAATATCTTTTTTAGCTATATGTGGTTGTAATTTTACTTCTCCTTCTCCTAAACTTACTCCTAAGAAATTTATATGTGTCTTACATAGTTCCATTTTCTTTTTACTAATTATTATTCCGTATTTTACAAATAGACTAAATACTGTCTGTAGGTGTCCTAAATGTTCTTGTATATTTTTACTAAATACTAGAATATCATCTACATATACTAGCACAAAATTCTTATAGTTTCCGAACATCTCATCCATCTTTATTTGGAAGATAGGCGGAGCTGTCTTTAGACCAAAAGGCATAGCAATCCATTCAAAATGTCTTTCTGGACAAGTGAAGGTTGTCCATTCTATGCTTTTCGGGTTCATTTTTACCTGCAAGTATCCTGATTTACAGTCAAATTTACTAAATAACTTTTTACCTTGTATTCTATTAATTAATTCACTTTTATCGGGTAATTTATATGCATCTGTTCTAGCATTATCATTTAGTCTTTTATAATTTATTACCATGCGAGCTTTTCCTCGTACTTGTTCGCTATGGTTTCTAACTATAAAAGCTGTTGATCTATGTCTAGATGTAGATCTTCTTATTACTTCTAGTTTTAGTAATTCTTTAATCTGTTTAGTAAATTCTTCAGTGTCTTCATAATTTGCTTCTATTGTTGCTGTTTTTATAGTATACTCGAAATTTATTATATCTAATTTACATAATTTTATTACTTCCCCAATGTATTAAAGGTTTTTCTCCTATTATTTCCATTTCGTCTAATATTGCTACTATATTTTATAGATCTTTAGGATGTTTTATTGTTCCTATAGTATTTATTTCTTTTTGAAAATTGTAGAATTCTGTTTCTACATTTATTAAGGTATAATCCTTTTCTATGTCTTCTATGTATGTATCTTCTATATAATTTTCTTCTTGTTTTTCTTCATATAAGTAATTTGAACAACAACTACCATTATTACCACAATCGTCACAACATGGAGTAGTATTTTTTATATTTATTTTATTGTCTTTATTTAATTCCTTGGTTGAAATTTTTCTAGTTTGTACAGGGGTATATGTTGTATTTCTAAACAGCATTATTACATCTCTGGAAATTAAACAACTTTCATTATTTTGTATAAGAAATTGTAAACCTAAGACAAAATTAGTTTTAATATTAAGATCTCGGACTAATATCTTATGCATATTATATGTAGGTTTATAGAATTCACTATATGTATTTATAAAACTTATTTGTGTTTTTTCTATGTATTGGTTGTAAAGATTATATGTTCAATCCATTTGTATTGCTTGTATAGGTTCCTTAAAAAAATTTTAAAGTTTATAATAAATTATGAGGTAGTATCTTTTTATTAAGTAGGCAACTTGTACAACCTATATCTACTAAAGCTAAAGTTTCTATTTCTATATCTTTTATTGTTATTCTCACTAGTATTTTTATTGTTCCAAATTTTTTATCTTCATTACATATAAAACTAGTATTATTTTCTTCTATATTCATTAATTCACTTTCTATTTTTATTGTACCTTGTATAGTCTCTATGTCTACTTTTTCTTTACCTTTTTCTATTCTAGTTATTCTTTGTTCTAAGTCATTTATTCTTATTTCTAAAGTTATTAGTCTTAGATTAGTAGCTTGGTCTTTTATATGAACTTGTTCTTCATTTTTATTTACTTTTTGTTTTAATTTATTTTCTATACAACTAATACAAGCTTTCATATAACAGTATTTACATTTGACCCTATTTATTTTACTAGGAAACCACTTACATATATTACATTGGTTACTATCTATTCCTTTTAGTCTTTCGAACTCATGACTACATTCTTGAGAAATATTCATCATAGTATTTATTATTATATTATCTAGGAAATCTTGATTTCTTTTTGCTCCTATTTCATTAATTAAATTATCATCTTTTGAATCAGAAGTGTCTGATTGGGTATTTATTTCTTCTGTTTCTATACTTACTACTGAGTATATACTTTCTGTATCTGACATGTATTCATCTACATTTAATAAGGTTTCTTGGAAGTTTTCTATTAACTGAGAATTTCTAGTTTTCATATTATTCATTTTAGGGCATGTATTTACTAAGTGTTCTATACTTCCGCAAGTATAACATTCTAATTTATTTTTATAATTTCTATCATTTCTATATTTCCTAACATGTCTATCTCTATTTAAATAGGGTTTTCTAGCTGAGGATTTTCTTAAGAAATATTTTTTATGTTTATAAGGTTTTTGGTTGTAAACTGGTCTTCTTTTATATTTTCTTATTTTATTAGTTTCTTTATCATAACTTTGGGTAGTATATATCATTGTTTTGCAGAAGTTCATTTTATTTTGTTTTAATTGTTTTTGTATTTGTATATTTGTACATTTTCTGTTAGTATTTCCATTATGTGATTTATTTTTTGTCCTATAGGCCATAATATTGTGGGGTTTTGCACCACTCCTTCTCTTTTATACCATCTTTCTTCTATTTCTCTTCCTAAAGCTCCTGATAATTTATTAAATAATTTTCTACCTAATTCTTCATTAAATGTATTTCCACTAATAGTACAATAATAAAAATAGTCTTTAAGAAAATTCTTTATGTTTAGCCAATTGAATATACTTAGTTGTTCTAATTTTATTACAGCATTTCTTTGTAATGCTACTAGTCCACTATTTGGTTCTTCTCCTGTTAATAATACATGTATTTTATTTGTAAAGTTATATGGGTTTGGTCCTAATTCTATTAAGCTTTGAAATTCTTGTGGATAGGTTTGTTTATAAGATTCCTATAATGCTTTACAGGATTCTCTTAAAAATGTTTCTAAGTATCTATACATAGTTTCAGCGTCAGTTTCTTGATAATTTTTAATAAAGTCTGCTGCCACTATTCCTTTCCATAAGTCTATTACTGTATTCCACATTTGTGGATCATGTGCTGCTATGTTTAATATTTTCCCTTTATTTCCTCCTTCTTGTAGTCTAATCGGTTCTTCTATAAGCATTTTTTTCCTATTGGTTTAATATTATCTTTTATTTCTTGATTAGGTCTTGTCCATACCTGTATTACAACTGATACTTGGAGTTGCACTAGTTCTTTGGAACGGACTAGCACTATGTGAACTAGTTGCTTCTTCCATTAGTTCAGTATAACTAGTTATGGATAAAGTATCTATTTTCTTTTCATTTATGTCTTCTGGTTCTTCTATTCTATATGCTAAATTATCTTCTTTGTCTTGGCATATTCTAAAATGTTCTATTGTTTCCATTATATCCATTTCACCTTTTTTATATCCTTTACACTTAAAAACTATAAGACTATTTTCTTGTTATTATCTTTTTGCTTCTTCAATAGCTCTTTTTACCCCATACCCTTCTTGTATTAATTCTATATTCATAAATTCCTCTTGTTCTGTTTCTATAGTACTTTCTGTTTCAGTATCATCTATATTTCTTTGGCTTGTATAATTATAATATGTAAACCTAATTGATGTTTCTCCTTTTGAGCTAGTATACATGAAATGTTGCTCGGGAGCAAATACTTTTGGTATGCTTAATTTATCTAGATTCCATTCTAATCCTGCGTATTCTTCTGGATTTATTTTTATTGGTTTTATTAGTTTTATTCCTTTATTACCCATTATTTCTACTAGATCATTTACTTGGAGTTTAAATTTTGTGTTACTACTTAAAGTCATTTTTCCAATAAAACCTACACACATTAATAAATTATTTCCATTATTCATTTCTTCATATCCTTTAGTTTGGATTCCTATTTTAATATGTTTGCCAAATTCTTTTAGATTTATTAAAAAGTCTAGGCTAATATAAAATATTCTACCATTATTTGTCATGTCTACTTCAGTTAATCCTATTATAGATTTCTTTAAGTTTGACCATCTATCATCGTATAATAGAATTAAAATTTTAGATCCTCGATTCTTTCTAGTTAATCCTTTTATAACTACTACTATTAATCTCATATGCATTCACATAAGTTTGGACAGTCTTTATGACAGCTAGGTTTACTAAGTCTAAAATTGCAAATTCTTTTCCTATTGCTGATATCTATTCTTCTCTATAGTGTCTATATAATTGATTATTTCTAGAGAAATTTTTTACGTTATATAATGTTTTTGGATTTAACAATTTTAGTTGATTTTGTTGAAAAATTTGTAGATCTCTATCTATATCTATAATATCATTTAATTCTTGATTTTCGTCTGTATTTGAGGATCTTCTAGACAGTATTCTAGAAATTAAATTATTTCCTATTCTATTTTCTGAGAAACTTGGTTTATTTTGTTGGGTTGTTCGGTTGTTTGAAAGAAAGTCCATTTTTGAGATTTTCTAGTTAACTTATGTTTTTCTTGTTTAGGTGTTATTTCTATTTTCTTAAGTTGAGTTATTAATTCGTCTATATCTGTATTTTTAAGAATTTGTTCGGGTCGTTTTTCTTTTAATATTTTATCTGTTTTTATGTTTAATTTTATTAGTAATGCTATTATAGTATTGTTTTGTTTTAGGAGTATTTTGTCTGTTTGGCTAGAGGGGACATAACTAGAATATCCTACTATTTCATGATGGAATTTTTTTGTATATTCTAATGCTTTTTTTTATAATTTATGTCTTCTTCACTCATGAAAGTGATATATGTTCAAGTCTTATAATTATTTCTTTTAACTGACTAATTTCATTGGTTATTGTTTCTACTTCTTCTATAATTTTTGTTATTACTTGAGTATTTTTAATTTCTAATTCTTTCGATTTTTCTATGATAGTTTTTACCAGTTTTTCTATTTCTATTTTAGTAGGTATTTTTTCTAGGTTAAATTTTGTATTTAGATATTAAATTTTTCTATCTATTTCTAGCTCTTGTGTTTTTAAGAAGTCTAAATTCTTTTCTAATTTATCTACTATTTTAAATTGTTTATTTTGTACTACCTCTATTTCTTCTAAGAGTTTTATTATAATTTTATCTTGTTGTTTAAGTTTTTCACTAAGATTAATTATTGAGTCTATTTATATCTACATACCGCCATATGATATAATATATTCATACTATAATATATTCATACTACTTATTATAATATATTAATACTACATATCATAACTATATATATTTGGTAGTAGTATAACTATTATATATATTATATATATTTGTTAGTATTTGATCTGCTGTTTTTACTATATTTACTGTTTTTACTGTATTTTCTGATTTTACTGTATTTACTGTATTTACTGCTTTTATTGTTTTTACTGTATCTAAGGTTTTTACTGTTAATACTACATATCTAAGTATCCATACTAGTTAATACTACATACTTAATATAATACTAGTGTTAATACTACATATCTAAGTATCTATACTAGTTAATACTACATACTTAATATAATACTAGTGTTAATACTACATATATATATATCCATACTAGTTAATACTACATACTTAATATAATACTAGTGTTAATACTACATATATATATATATATATATATATATATATATATATATATATATATATATATATATATATATATATATATATATAAGGACCAATAACAATAATTCAAGTTTTTTGTTGAAGCGAAATATAAGATTTCTTTTAAATGGAAAAATCATCTCACACATCTATTCAAGGCTTAATATTACAGCCTTTAAATGTACTTTTTTTATATTACTACTTATAACATTTTAATTACAAGTATTAACATATTAGTTTTAATCTATAATTTAATTTAATTTATTTTATTAATTAGTAATTATTTTTATAATTACATTATAATTAATAAGTAAGAGAAATAAAATTCATATTAGAGAATCAATTGTCATTATCTCTTACACTACTTTAGAGATTTTTTTTTCAGTTTTCACACGGCAACCCCCCACCCACACCCATACCTTCCTATTTTACCCACACGCAAACCCCACAGCCCCACCCCCACCCCCACATTCCTCTTTTACAAAGAACTAACTTTTCTCTCTCACTATCTTTAACGTGCATCTGCTTCATTTAAAAAGAAAATCAGTTGAACTCTTCCACATGCATATGATTCAATGATGGGAGGAGATCTTCACACGAAGAAAGTGGAGAAAGCAGTTGATAAACTTGCATAATTATACCATTGTTTTTAGCTAGCACGAAATTTTCTGATAAAAGGCTAGACCACTATTTCAATAAGCTATATGCATATGTTGACAAGCCTCAATCCAAGCTCAAAGTTGTGTTTATAAAGAATGTGTTAAATTATGTTGTGATTTTACCTATAGATCTTATGATTTTCATGTTTTATTGCACACTTCAAATGAAAGTAAGATCTCAGTTTATATTTTTGTCTACTTTTTTCTTTTACTTGTGAACAAACTGTATTTTGCCTACATGTGTATCTCATCATCAGGCAACCGTAAGTAGAAAGATGTCAAGAAAGGAGACTAGAAACTGTCGCCAATTGAATCCTTTTAGTTTCTTTTGAAAACATTCAGTCCGGTATTTATTTATGTCCTCTTTTGGATCATGATTTATTAGTATTACATGACAAACCTTTTGTTTTCAGCAAGCTGAGCAGATGATTGTTGATGTTGACAAGGATGTTAGTGGTGCAATTGATTTCGATGAATTCCCAATGGGATATCAATTTGATACCAAATGTATATCAATTGTGTATAAAATTAACTAGTTTTAAGCTGACTAATTTAGTTGAAATCTCAATTACATGTTGTTTTTTCAATTTTTTTCAATTGGATATCAGTTAAATATCAAATGTATATCAATTGGGTACAACATCAACTAGTTTTAGGTTGGCTATTTCGGTTCAAATCTCAATTACATGTTGTTTTTTCAATTTTTTCCAATGGGATATCAGTTCATACCAAATGTATACAAATTGGATACAACATTAACTAGTTTTAAGTTGACTATTTCGGTTGAAATCTCAATTACATGTTGTTTTTTTCAATTTTACCACTGGTACATCAGTTGGATACCAAATGTATACCAATTTCATACTAAGATTTGACTTAATTTTTCTAGTCGATATCAATTGCATACCAGCATTACCTAGTTGTTGACTATACATTTAAAAAACACTGCAAATGATTAATTAGTACTCATTATAAATGTAACACCCCGAAATGCTAACAAAGAGTCGCATGTCGATACACCATTGCTTAATTACTACAATATGTTTTATTCACATTTTGGGAACTTGAAATTTTGTGATATTTGTAAACTTGCTTAACATAAATTGTGATCGTAATTTAAGGGGATTGTATTGGGTATTTACGTAATATTCTAATTATAATTATGTATAACTTGAAATGGTGGTGAGGTATATACATATGGGTATGTATATATGCATTTTGGGCAGCACACTTTTATTTGGGCAGCACCTTTCAAGGACAGTTGTACAAGTGATAAACATCACTTGTATGACTATATATTTTCACACCTCCTTGAGTTAAATTTGTTTCCTTCAAGTCTAAGAATCTTAGAACCTTATTTAATCAATTGTTCTTCAAAATCACAAGAGAAAAACTTGGTCCTTTTGGCTGGAATTCGAGACACACACTTCTCTTTGGTTGTATATACTCGTGTACAAGTTGAAGACCTTGATACGCTGGTTGGTCTACGGTTTGAACTCTTGAAGTTGTGTTGGACTGTTTCTGTGCTAAAGAACTGAGGTTTGTGTATAAACTTGTACTTATACTCTTTTTACCTACTGGTATATCCGAAAGCTTATCTTGGTACCTTGGTTACCTCTTGTCACTTTTCATTGTCGTGTTGGTATCCTTTAAGATATTAAAGACACTTGTATTACTCGCCCACTTGTACGGATTGTTTGATCACCTGGCACCCTTCCTTGTTGGGACCCTGTCCTTCTTGTGGCTGTGACTTTGTCACTATTGGCATGCCTCTTGATTCAGATCGTTTGCCATCTTGACTCTGAATTTTTAGTCCATCTTGAGAATGGAAGTTGTCCATTTTAAGTACGAACTAGAAAGTCATTTTTAATATGGTTCTTGGTTCTCTTGATTATTGGGCTTGACCCTTCTTGATACAGGGTGTCGGCCCTTCTTGATACCTGTTTGTGCTTGGTGTGATGACATGATATATATATTAGGAGAGCCTTGTTATTTAATCTCTTGGAAAATGGTGCTATGACCGTTCTTGACATTTGGATCTTTAAATATCGAGCTTGATTCTCTTTGTATATTGTTTACTTGATTTATTGATTCTGTTTCAATTGTGCTGCCTATGACTTGAGAAAGGTGGCTTGGTGAATCTGAGGTCTCCAAACCTATAGTTTTTTACACCACTAAGCTATATGTTTAGCGATAGTTATTTCTATCGTAGGGAATGTTCGAGAGGATGCGTGAAGCTGGCCATTGAAGATGGAGATTTTGAGAGCCTTAAGGAAGATCACATTTGCATATAGGAATCTATATTTTGTATAAACCTTGAGACTTGTACATGATCTATGTGTTGTATATTTACATGAAATTTTGAGGGCTAATTTGATCATGTCACCATGGGTTGTAATATAAGTGTGGCTATTTATTTTGTTCTTCTTGGGGCGTGTAAACCCAAGTATTGTAATATACTAAATTTAGTATTTGTTTTGAATGGTTGTGTGAAGCATGAACCAGCTAATTTGGGTACTCGGAAGTTGATAACATTCTTTTTATATCATTTTTAAGTGTGAGGATAATATATGTATGAAAATCTCGTAAGTTATTTGCTTAGATTATCTTGGAAGGGTTTTTCCACCATAAGTAAAAATTCTACGCAGTTTTGATTTGACGCAAATAAATGTTTAAAAGGGCAGGATGCACATCCTTAACTATTTTTATTGAACCTAATCCCCCCTACTAGATTTTAATCAATACTCCCTACATTCATCCCTTTTAAATGTCGCGAGTATCAAAGTAAATTCCTTCTTAAGTGGTAGTATCTTTCCGAAAGGGTCGCTACAATAAATATTCAGAATGTATAAATCATTAACAAAATAGATCAAAACATAGTCTGTCACAATAAAACAACCAAATCAAAATAAAAACAAATCATGTCTTTTTTTCAATAGGGTAATTTGAACATGTCTGTCCCCCCCCCCCCCCCCCCTCCCCCCGAACATGTACTCCACGTAACCTTATACCTCTTGAATTTCAAATCAATAAACCATTTTCAGTGTTGAAGTTGTGGTCTCCCTACAACCTTTTTGAACCAAGCAGCAATAATTTATACTCCAGCACTTTTTGAATTGCATATTTTTCTATTCCATAATAAAATATTGTGTCGGTATTACAGGATACAAAAGTACAAATAACTTTTATACATATATTATATCAATATACGAATTTCATACCATTTTTATGTATACTTTCTATACCTATTTTATGTCAAAAGTAAAAATCGATTCATACAAGATTCATGCCAAAAAGAATACAAAATCATACAATTTATAACTAGTAATTATTTTTTATTAAATAAATCGTATAACAATTTCATCCCACTATTATGCACAATTCCATACAAAAATAATGCCAAAAATAAAAATTGAATCATACCAGATTTGTGCCATAAAAACTATAAATTTTCATACAAATTTGATTTTACTATTATACCAATTTCATACAAAACTTACGTCAATTTTTACACCAGATTCATACCAAAAAATAAATAATTTTTCATACAATGAATGAGCAAATTATGTTGTAGACATTTTTAATCAGTAT
Organism: Solanum bulbocastanum; assembly: GCA_037074985.1. Taxonomy (NCBI): domain Eukaryota; kingdom Viridiplantae; phylum Streptophyta; class Magnoliopsida; order Solanales; family Solanaceae; genus Solanum; species Solanum bulbocastanum. The sequence goes on along the minus strand of CM073601.1, from coordinate 28,567,833 downwards.
TCATTCACAAATTAGTAGTATACAAATTATCGATTGTCATACAAGATGTATTTGCAGTATACAAATTTCAAAAAAAAATTATCTAGTTTTTTTAACCAGAAACATACCAAAAAATAAAAAATGGGTCAAACAAATAATCAACAAATTCAATGTTCATACCAAAATATAACATTATACATTTAAAAAAAAGCGTCATAAATAAAATTATTATACATAACAAAAAATATGAAATCAGTATACAAATTTCATACAATTTTCATGCACACTTTTCAAGCAAAAATTATAACTATTTTATCACATAAGTTGTCACTTTTTCGCAGAAGATTCATGTCAATATAATACCAAATTAATACTAATTCTAACTATTAATTTTCATTTACTAGATAATGAGTATACGAAATTCATTCAAATATAATGTCAAAATCGTACCAACATGATATAACCAGTATACCAATTTCAAATAAATTTTATGTAATTTTTTAAACCAAAAACATACAAAAAAAAATGAATGTTCATACCAAAATCTATACTATTTTCAAACAAATTTTATGTATTTTCAAAAAATAAATGTTCATTCAAAAATCGCCATAATTAATACTATTATACACAAACAAAATCTGAATAATTTTTTTTTGCAGTATCGTTATTCTTATTATTATTTTTTTACGTTTGGTTAGTATACCAATACATAAAAAATCGCAAAGAACATCTGAAGGATCCCATCTACCACCATGCTAGAGATGGTAGTAGATTATTGAATAAAAACGAATAGAAATTAGTTGAGAGTGACTACTAACTAGAGAAAAAATTGAGAAGATAGAGAAACGTTCAGAAGAAAAAGAAATTTATTTAAACGAATTTTAACTGATTTGAGCTAAATAAGGAAAACAAATATTTCTTTTTTATGAAACTCCTATTTTTATGACACCTATTAATTATCATTAATGAATTCAAATTATTTACTACTAATATATCCATTTTTACCTTATTTATTTTGCACACTAATTAATTTTTACTGTTATTTTAAATCATTTTTTATTTTACTAAAATGTTACAACCTACAATCTGTTATTGTTATAACATGAAAGATAAAGAATAATGTCATAACTTATAATTATTAATCCTATAATGTCAATTATAAAATTTTCACACACACATATATATACACACACACTAGCTTTTATGTGGTATCATACGTGTATTCTGTGCGTTACATGTTTATTTTGTGCAGTACGTGTGTATTTCGTGCGCCACATGTGCACTCCATATGTCACACATACATTTCGTGCGCTACACATGCATTTTCAGATGTGATACACACGTACATTACTAAATTAGTAAGCTAAAAAATGCGAAAGAATATATTATTGTTCATCCCACAAAATATATTTTTAATTGGTCCTGGGCAGGTAATGAAGTGGGTCACCCCTGAGTCCAAACAATGGTACACCTATTTAAGAAAGATGAAGCACGTATCCAGTTCTATTAACCATACACGAGAGGTATACATTAATGTTAGGTCCAACCAGATTAGAAAGAGCATGTATTATATGAGACTCAGAAATGTTCTGATGAATGTACTCTTAGTCAATTAGATTCATCATCATCAGAATACCCTTATAACTACTTCAAAGTGTTTAGTAACGGAGATTATGTAGCGAGTACAATAACCATGTTTTATACATTCGTGCTCCCAAAATACAGCAATCGAATGCTTGACCCAGCTTTGAAATTTGGCCAAATAATTTTAAGTCGATTCTTTAAATTTGGATTTTGCTCCATCTTTGCAAAGCATAACAAATTACAACTTAATTGACTAATATATTTTCAACCCTTTAATAAAAGTGTTTAAGTTTTATACATAGTCGATGTATAAAACTTTTTACACCATCATGTAAATTAAAGGACAACAATGTAACTTCAAAATTTATTAAATCAGAGCCAGTTAAACTTTTATCAAATTTATTATTAAGTACTATTGACGTAAATCAAATCTGTGTCCCTTGAAATTGTTAATCAAAATTTTATATAATATAAGTCTTTTTTACTTTGTTATCCTTATTAAAGGTTTATTTGTTAGCTTTTTTATGAGATTATATGTCACAATTATTAGTTGTTTAGTTGGTTAGAATCAGTTACAGATTAGTTAGAAGTCATTTAAGTTGTGACATAATTAGAATCAAATTAGTTAGATTGTTTCTTCTTTCATTTCTATATATATATATATTTGCATTGATAGGTACAATAAGCTAAGTTTGTCTTTAGAACTAAAGCCCAAACTGCCTTTGGGTACTTTAATATTCACTTGCCTTTATGGCAATGACTAGGCCATCATCAAGTACAAAAGTCATGGTATTCTCCAATTAAAAGGCTTAACCCATCGGTGACCCCTTAAACTTGGTACAATCTTTCACTTACACACCTCAATTGAAGGATTTTCATTTTAAACACCTAACGTAGGGTCCCCATGCGTCACTTTAACACTTTTTGCACTGCTGGAGTGTCGCGTGATTTTCAGTGATTCAAGGCGCGTAAACATCAAAATTTCGTTTCACGTAGAGTCCCCAATGGTAATATTACTCCATATAATCTATTTATATTATTTTTTCTCCAATTGTACCCTAATTAAGACCCCAATTTCTCTCTTCTTTTCCAATTTCTCCCTTATTTTCCAATTTCTATCTTCTTCAGCCCTTCTTTAATTATTGACCCTTAATACTTTCATGTCGAGCTTCTCCATTCTTCCATGGCATCTGTGGATGAAGGTCGATATTGCAGGTGTGGTAATGAAGCACTATTAAAGACTTCATGGACCCAATCAAATTTAGGGCATAGACTTTTTACTTGTAGAATTTCAAAGTTAAAATTATTTGTTTTCCTTATTTTTTTTAAAGTCAATTAGATGATTAATTGTTGACATCTAATTCTTTTTTATTGGTTTTATAGAAAATGAGTGGTAGTGAAATTTTTTGGTATGAAGATCGACACCCTCCACAAGCAAACAGGGTAATGTGGGGATTGTTGAAGAAAGTCAATGTTTTTGATGACAAATTAAAGTGAGCATTGCTACTGGGTTGCTGATGTTTGGAATATGGAAATTGAAGCCTAATTGTTAGTGTTCTTGAGGTGTTCAGTCTAGTAGTATTTTGATATTGTATTTGGTGTTCGGTCTAGAGTATTTGGTGTTCGGTCTAGTGGTATTTTGATATTGTTGTTGCTGTAAATTTTTTATGTAAATGTGTATTTTGGATTCAATGAAACTCTATGTTGTTGTTGCAGTAAAATTGGTTTTTTGGCTATATACAAATCTCAAATTCATTCTCACAATGTAGAATCAAAAGTAAATAGCCAAATTACACAATTGGTCATATTTGTCACAATGTAACTCTCAAATTACACAAAACGTAGACAGTTATATTACATGCTCCATAATGAGCTCAAAGTTAGCATTATGCTACATACCATTTAAGGCTACAACCTTCAAAAAAGTGTATCAAAATAAGGCCCCAAAATAAAGCTAGCATAATCAAAAGCTACATTAAACCTTCACAAAAATGTTTACTAGTATCAAAATAAAGCTAGCATACTCCAAAAACATTAGACAGCAAAATACAGGCCCAAAATCAACCTATTCTAAGTTGGTGTTTCTTGTTCTTTTTGTTTGCCATTTGCTGCAATTGGGAAGTGGTGACAGCATCCTTGTTTTTCCATCTCAAGCCTCTAGGCTTAAAGCCAAGGTCTATACCCGTTAAACTTGCATCCTTATAACTTGAACCTGTTGGTAGAATCCCTTGACTTGAAGTCCCGGGCTATTTTTTGAAAAAAAAATCAAAATTAATATATAAACTTGAATTCATTTAAGAGACAGTTTGTGACAAACTTATGTTTAGTATTTGGGTTCCACTTGCACTTGTGTAGATGCCAAATTCAACGTTACTTGATCCACCATTAGTTGGTCTCTTTGGTCCCCCACTTGCAGAATCTTCTCCAGTTGCAACTTTTCATCTTTTTTGTCCAGCAGTTTGTCTTGTCCTTGGAGGTAGTTGACTGGTTATTCCTCTTGTAATAGGAATACTTGTATCCACAAATGGTGGTGGTTGGCTTGTTTTTGTAGTTTCCCTTGCCCTCTTAACTCTACTGGTATCACCACAAACTGTTGATGAAGAAGCATGACTGTTTGATGTTGTTGTTGCAGGTTGGTTGAATCTTGTTGGTCCAGGTTGGTAGGAGCTTGTTGGTTCAGGATGACTACTTCCTTGTGAACTTTGACCAACAGTAAATTGTGAACTGTGGCTAGCTGATTGTGAAGTATGGACCCCAACCAAATATCAAACATAAAGTTTGTTCATTACATTCAATAAGAATTTTAAAAAAGCACAAACAAATAATAAATTATTTTACCTTGCAATATTTCTTGTTGTGGCCTTGTTGTTTACACTTGGAACAAGTAATTTTCACCCCTTGTTTGGACATCTTTTCATACTTCTTTCTTGGTTCATCTTTACTCTTTTTTCTATTTCTTGGAGGTCTACCAGACATTTGCTTAGGTTCAATAGGCTCAATCCTTGGATTGTAGTTTCAGGCCACATCTTCATATTTGGAATTGGTTGAATGAAATGACTATAATATGCCTTTAAGAAGGTATCTTTCCTATACCAATGCTCCACAAGTGGTTCAGGTTCCTGTTTTATGTGGTACAAAGCAGATATAGCATGTTGGCATGGAATGTCTCTCAATTGTCAAGTTCTACAACTACAAACTCTATTAGTCAAGCTGATTGTATGCCTATACTGCCCTTCTCCGATCTCAAACCCAACATCAGCATTCCAAAACACCTTGCATGCCCTAGACTTTTCCTTATTCTCCTCCAACATAAGTCTAGCCATAGGTGTAATATCACATATCCAGGTGTCAGCAAAGTTAACCATATCCACAGTTCTAGTCATTAATTTTCACCTAATTTCCTCCAACATGGTTAATATAGATTTGTGTCTACATAATAAGATCCATGAGTTAAAGGTTTCACACATGTTATTTTCAACTGCATCACATTTGGAATGTTCTTGAAAGAATCTCTAACCCATGACACTTGTGGATAATGCAATAAATCATCATTAATTTCATTACCAAGTCTGCTCATTTTGTAAAGCTCCTCATTGTACTTCACTTCAAAAGTTGCCTTGGAACATCTCTAGAATTGTTTTCTCCTTTCCTCTCCCTTTCCTCTCCCTTTCATGTTTTACTCCAATTAGACCAGATGTGTCTAGCATACATTCTAACTTCTGCATTTGGTAGCAGTACACCAACAGCTGCTTGAAGACCCTACAATAAAATACAATTCAATATAATTCAAGAAAGAAAACAGATTTCTACATATCTACAATTATCAAAGTAAAGAAAATTACCTTCTGCATATTTGACATTACAGTAAGACCTTGTCCAGTAGCCAACTGCAGGTCCTCTTTCAAGTAGTTGATAAAGAAACTCCAACTTGTTTAGTCTCCTTGTCCACAACTGCCCAGGCTATAGGAAACATTTGATTGTTTCCATTTCTTCCAACTGCTACAAGAAGTTCACCCTTACAAGCACCCTTTAAGAAACATCCATCAAATCCTATTATTTTTGTACATCCTTCCTTACACCCCTTTTTCAATGCATCCAAGCATACATAGAAGTACACAAACAAATTCTTTTCTAATATAGTTTCTCTATCCATCCTTATCGAAATAGAAATACCAGGATTGGTTTGTTTTATGACTTCAACATAATCACATAACCTTGCAAATTTCATTTTCCAGTCACCCATGTTTTCTCTAAGAGTCATCATCGTTGTCTTGTAACAAATTGTTCGACCCACATGCAGTCCTAACTTTTCCCTGCACAATTCTTATATTTCCCAAATCCTCAAAGATGGTTGTTTAGTTATTTCATCCTTGAATCTACTTTCCAGGAACTTAGTTGTACACATTTTGTTCTTATTTTATGGTAAACACTTGTGTATAGGATGGTAATTCTAAATCATAAAGTTACCAGAATCCCTATCAATAGCACCATAGCACAACCATTTGCATTTTTCTTTGAATTTACATTTAACTCTCACTCTATGAGCTTCAGTACGCCCTAACTTAATCTGATAATTTTTTTCAACAGCATATTTTGCCAAAGCCTTTCTAAATTCCTTAGCATTCTCAAAAATCATTCTAAGTTCAAAAATAGCAACAGTACATTCATCATCATACCTGACCTTTTTGCTCTTTATTCTGCCTGGTAGATTAACACCTCTAACAGCTTCTGTATCTAGCATATCAGTGCTATCATCATTATCACATTCTGAGCTATCAATAAACTTCTCATCTCCTTCCAATCTGTCAACATATCTATCCTTCTTATTTATTCTAATATCTTCAAAACCTCTATCCACACCAGCCTCACATATTGGTACTTCTTCAATTATTGTTTTCTTCTTCTTAAGATTAGGATTTCTTTTGTTTCTCCTTTCAGCCCTAAGAGATCTCAATTCTTCATTAGAATCTGAATCATCTTCATCTGGAATAGCATATATATTTGTGCCACTACTAGGCAGATCTGATTCAGCTTCATTCTGATTTATATCACCTCCAGGCAATTTTGTATCAACTCCATTCAAATATGAATCATTCTCCACAAATCCCTCAGTATTTATACCCATAGATTCATCAACAGGATCAGACCATGGTAAAAGACCAGTTGGAGCAGACAATTCTTCCAACTCATCAACTTCATAGACCACATACACATGAAACTCATCACCATCTACCAAGTCTTTCACAAATTCTAACAATTGAGTATCAGAAGTAACTTGAACTAATTCATTGTTATCTTCACAGTAAAATCCCTTAACATTTGTATACCCAAGGTCTTTAGTGTAGGAAAGAAACTCGACAAGACTAAAATGATCTTTATCTATGCCAACACCAAATACATCTACTTCTCGTTGGTAAGTAGGGTTAGGGTTTCCAACAACACACCCCCATGATGAAAACAAATTAAAATATAGTTGTCCATATCTCGAAAAGAAGACCCCCAGTAAAAGGAAATACCCAAAAAGCCCCTTACTTTACCAACCAAAACCTATATTAAAAATGAAAATAAAAAAAGTGAAATCAACAACAATATACACCTTCAACAACAATATACACCTTCTTGAAGAAAACAAAAACAAAGGTAGAAAACAAAATACACCATTACCTTCAATTTCTTCAACTTCTCCAATGTCGCACAGCCCGATACCTCGTCAATACAACCTTAAACATGAAAAATGGCGACATAAAATACAACAATGGTTATTGCTAACAACGAATTGAAGGAAAAACAAAGAAATACATGTGAAGAGAAGGGAGATTTACCTAGGTTTTCATCGGAGAAGAGAGAGAATCGTATGAAGACAGTTGAAAAATCACAAAGAATGGTTCGATTTTTCTTTTAGTTTGAAAAAAAAACGACGTGTAAAGAGGTTTAAGAGTTGGCATCATATAATTGGTCAGTTAATCCACATAGAACGGTTGTCTTGCACGCGCTTATGGTCAATAAAAGTCTGTGCAAAAAGTGTTAAAGTGACACATAGGGACCCTACATTAGGTGTTTAAAATGAAACTCCTTCAGTTGAGGTGTCTAATTGAAAGATTGTGCCAAGTTTAGAGGGTCACCAATGACTTCTGCCCCAATTAAATAATAGTCCATCACCCATACTACTTTTAATGAAGAGAGCAGGTCAAATCATGGGATCTTGAACACAAATAACACTAGTAAAACAACATCTTACACCCTATTCAATCCTTTTATACATGTTCAATAATATAATTAGGTTGTTGCTTTGCAACTAAAATTATTCTTTCCTTAATACAAGTTGTATTAGCTTCTTCGAATTATTATATTTATATCGTGTCCATAAATACTATAACCTATTTCACTAGTTGGCCCATCTCATACAATTATTTGTCATTCATCAAACTATACTATAGATACACTTCTCACCAATCAACATTGTTCATTTATACATTTCTTTATTCTAACAAACCATCGACTTATAAAAATAGACAGAGATGATAAACTTTCATATTCATTTTTTTTTTAATATTTAATAGGCCTAATTCATCGGTGGTCCCTTAAAGTTGACACAAAGTTTCACTTGGACACTTCAATTGGACGATGTTCAATCTAGACACCTAGTGTAGAGTTCAATTGTGTCATTTTGATACTTTTTTTTCAATCAACAAAATTATATGACGTGTGTGTTACACTCGCAAATGACGTGTAAAATGACAAATTAAATGATGACACCTGTCATTTGTGTCAAAAGCAATTCTTAAATAATGAATTTTGAATAAAAATAAAAAGTGACCAATGAATGAATAACATATGAAATTTTACCCCAAAAAACAAAAAAAAATCCACTCATACCCCCCCCCCCCCATTCCTCCCTACCTTGCAGAAACAGCTGCACCCCACCCCACTCCCCACGATCTCTCCCAGCCTTGCACAAATACCCCTCCTACCCATTTGCAGAAAAATACCCCGTGCCCCGCCGCCCCCACCCCACACTGCCTTCTCCAAATACCTATCCACCAGCAGACACCCCCGTTCCTCCCCTGATTTTTTTGTCCAAATTCCTTTTTTTGCATAACATCTGGGCGCACACACACTTACACACGGTCCATGAATAATTTAATACTTAAATCTCGAAATGGGTCTATTCTTAAATTTTATAATATTTTTCATCATCTTATTGTAACTATATTTATTAACCATTGTTGAATGTTTAAGTTTGCAAAAATGGTGGCTTAAAATGAAGAAGAAGAAGAAGAACAAAAAAAGTTTAAAAAGTTAACTAAATAGGTTTTCACACGCAGTTAACGAGTGTATTACACTTACTAAGCCATGTAAGAAAAAAAGGTCAAATGACACAATAGGAGTCAACATAAGGTGTCTAAATAAAATTTTGTGCTAACCTCAGGTGTCTAAATAAAATTTCGTGCTAACTTTAAGAGGTAATCGATGGATTAGGCCTATCTAATATTATATGATGGCCTAAGTGGACAGCACTAACTGAAATTAGTAGGTATTTTGCCAATATTTGGTAGATGCTGAAAAAGATGTACTATTTGAAAGTTGAGCAGTTGCTGATTTGGTATTTGCCATCATAATATGGGCCAGAATATATGTTTAATCCACAACAATTGAGTCAGCGTATGGGCTATCTTCTATGGCATAGCGTTTGCACACTAGTGGATTCTATTGTTTTTAGGATAAATCACATAAATATGTTATATTATAAAAATACTTATCATTTATGGTAACATAATTTTTTTAATTAAATATAACATCTTTTTGAAATTAAGAAAATTGTACAGTCTTCGCCTCTTTTCAACCCTTTTTTCTCTTCTTCTTTTTACTTTTCTGCTTCTTCGTCTCTTTCTCTGACATTTTTTATTTTCCTCCTCTTCTTTTTATTCTTCTTTTTTGAACTTTTCATTTAAATAACTATCCTCAAATCAGTTTTTGCCCATATTTCACTATTTTTACCCAAAAACAAGAAGAAAAGAGGAATAGAAAGATAAAAAATTTGTACAAAATCACGTTTTTAAGCAGAAATTTCAAATCTCTAAAATTACAGAAACAAAAGTTCACCATTGATGGTCATTATAAAGCTTCAAATTTTGAATTCATTATTTGAATTTTACGAATTTGTGATTAGTTTGGATAGGTAGTTCCTACAAATAATTGAAAATGTCGTTTGGAGTTTATATCTCAATTTTAAGAAGGTTTGGTTTAGTTTAGAATTGATTTTAGGAGATATATTAGATTTAAACTCGAAAAAGGTGAAGTTTATGAAATTGTATCACAATTGTATTAAAGTTGTATTAGCTATGTTTCATAATTGTATTAAAATTGTATTAAAATCATGAACAATACATGCATAATACATATTACAAACTTCACTCCTTTTTTAGTGATATCAACCAAAATAATTTAAGTAACTAACTCGTAATACATTTATAACATAGACACGATATATCTTGCAACATCGCTCATGTTCTTAGAGATACAAACCAAAATAATTTATAAAACACACATAATACATATTTTATTCATGAATAATACAAATTTAATTCAGTCTATAGATTATTGTTTTGCCTTTCGTTAGTTACGTTTTTTATTGTTAATTTTCTCTTCTAATTCAACTTCAATATTGTGTAATACACTTTTAACTCAAATTTAATTCATTTTGTAGTTTATTATTTGTTACTATTAGATTACTTGTTTAATTCATTATTAATTTAAGTTTAATTCACTCTATAGATCATTGTCAGGTGTTTCATTAGTTACATTTTTTATCCATGCATAATTTTCTCTTCTAATTCAACTTTAATATTTGTGTAATGCACTTTTAATACAAGTTAATTTCTTTTGCAGTTTATTGGTTGATTTGTAATGATTGAATTACTTGTTTAATTCATTATTGATACACGTTTTATTCAGTTTACGAATCACATAATGATCTTTCATTTGCTACATTTTGTATTCATGTTTAATTCGCTTCTAATTCAACTTTAATATGTGTGTAATGCATTTTTAATTCAAGTTTAATTCATTTGACAGTTTATTATGTCTCTTCATTTGTTACGATTTGATTACTTATCTAATTAATTATTGATACAAGTTTTATGCAATCTACGAATCATTGATTGCTCTTTCGTTTGCGATTAATTTGAATAGGTTGTTTCTACAAATAATTAAAAATATCGTTTGGATCTTATATTTCAATTTTAAGAGGGTTTGGCTAAGTTTAGAATTGATTTTAGGAAAAATATTAGATTGAAGCTCGAAAATGATGAAGTTTACAGAACTATATCGCGTTTGTATTAAAGTTGTAGTAGATATGTTTCATAATTGTATTAAAATCATGAGCAATACATCCTACATTTATAATACATATTGCAAACTTCACTCCCTTTTTAATGATATCAAACTTCACTCCCTTTTTAATGATATCAAACTCCCTTTTTAATGATATCAAACTTCACTCCCTTTTTAATGATATCAAACTTCACTCCCTTTTTAATGATATCAACTAAAATAATTTAGGTAACACAGTTATAATACATTTATAATACATGCACAATACATTTTTAATACATATTGCAAATATTAATCACATTCTTAGTGATACAAATCAAAAGTAATTTATTAGACACATATAATACATGTTTTATTCATGAATAATACGTTTATAATACGTATTGCACACTTCACTCCTTTCTTACGGATACCAACAAGAATAATTTAGGTAACACACTAATGGAGTAACACATTTATAAGACATGCACAATACATTTTTAATACATATTGCAATCATCGCTCATTTTCTTAGTGATAAAAGAAAAAATAATTAATAAGATACATATAATATAAGTTTTATTCATGAATAATACGAGTTTAATTCAATTTATAGATAGTTGTCATGTCTTTCGTTAGTTACGTTTTTCATTCATTCTTAATTCTCTCTTCTAATTCAACTTTAATATTGTGTAATACAATTTTAAAGCAATTTAATTTATTTTGCAATTTTATGATTTATTTATTACTATTGGATTACTTGTTTAATTCATTATTGATACAAGTTTTATTTATTTTATAGATCATTGTCTAGTCTTTCATTAGTTACGTTTTTTATTCATGATTAATTCTCTCTTCCAATACAACTTTAATATTTGTGCAATACACTTTTAAATACAATTTTAATTCACTTTGCAATTTATTGGTTGATTTGTTACGATTGAATTACTTTTTAAATTCATTATTGATACAAATTCATTCAGTTTACAAATCATAGAATGCTTTTTCATTTGCTACATTTTGCATTCATGTTTAATTCTCTTCTAATTCAACTTTATTACGTATGTAATACATTTTTAATTCAAGTTGAATTCATTTTGCAATTTATTATGTCTCTTCATTTGTTACAATTAGATTATTTATTTAATTAATTAATTATGATACAAATTTTATTAATTCTACAAATCATTGACTACTCTACGAAAGAAAGTAGAGAGAGAAAAATAAAGGGGAGAAAAGCAACAAAAAGAATGATAGAAAAAGCAACAAAAAGAGAGATAGAAAAAGCAACAAAAAAAGCAAGAAAGAAAAAAGTAACAAAAAGAAAGCAAGAAAGAAACAGTAACAAAAAGAAAACAAGGGAGAAAAAACGACATAAAAAAGAGAGAGAGAAATAGCAAGAATGAGAAAGAAAAATTAAAAAGTTGAGAGAAAAAAAAAAAGAGAAAGAGGCGAGAGAGAGAAAAATCTAATAAAATATATAGTATTGTTATATACTGCTATAAATGGTAATAATTAAAGAATATATTGAAAATAAGTAATTAGTTTTTAAAAGAGATCCACTCCAGTAATTAATCCTTGTTTGTATGCCCTTTTTATAAGAGTCGTATATGATTAGAAAAGCGTAAGTATTATTGATACAATATGTAGTATTTATACATGAACAAGTATAGAAGAGAAAGAAGTTTGTTGAACATAAGAGACCTAAAGAGAAGAGGAACTAACTACGTATATAACTCAAACATACTAACATACAGGACTCTACATCCTTATCCTTATTATGCCCCCTCAACATTGGGTCAATTTGCTTGAGACCAATGTTGCTAACAAGGTGGACAAAGGACCTTCTAGGAAGTGCTTTAGTTAACGCATCTGCTAGTTGAGCACCAGTTGGAATGTGATGAATTGAAATTTTTCCACTTTCCACTTGGTCACTAACAAAATGAAAGTCAATTGGGACATGTTTCATTCGACTATGGAAGACTGGATTACGGCACAAGTAAGTGACACCAATGTTATCACAACAAACCTTAGGAGGACAAGGCAGCCTGACCCAAAGTTCTTGCAGCAGGTTGGTTGGCCAATTTAGTTCCGCTACAGCACTTGCTACAACCCTCTATTCCGCTTCTGTTAAAGATTTGGCAACAATGCGTTGCTTGTTGGAGCACCAACTAATTGGATTCTTTCTAAGAAAAATAACATAGGATGAAGTGGAGTGTCTAGTGCCAGGAATACCACCCCAATCTGCATTTGAGTAGGTGATTAACCGAAAAGAGTTACCATGTTTGAAGTGAAGTCCATAGGTTATGGTTCCTTTCAGATAATGAAGAAGCCTCTTTATTGCTTGTCAATGCTTAGTTGATGGAAAGTGTTGGAATTGAGCGAGCTTGTTTACTGTAAAACATATATCAGGTCATGTGAAGGTGGGGTATTGTAATGAGCCAGTGTAGCGTCTGCTGAAGGAGAACCATCATCCAAGGATAAAGTTTCCCTTGTGGACAGAGAAGTGCTCACACTATTTGCGTCTAGCATATTGAACTTGTTGAGTATGTCCGCAATGAAGCCATTTTGTGTGAGAGTCAACCCGTGATTATTTTGTACAACTTCAAAACCCAGAAAAAAAATGTAAAGGATCAAGATCCTTAATCGAAAATCTATCACCAATAAATTAATTGTTGCATGGACTGCGAGTTATTAGAGCTTGTAACAACAATATCATCAACATAGATCACAACAATAGTGAGAGAATTAGGAGACCATTTGATGAATAAAGAATCATCAGATTTGGAACGAGCAAAGCCACATGATAAAAGAAACTTCTTTATTTTAATATACAATACTCGTGGTGTCTAGCGAAGTCTGTAGATAGATATGTGTAGTTTACACACGTGATTGGGAAATTGGGAATCTACAAATCCAAGTGGTTGTTGCATGAAAACAATATCATGTAGAGTACCCTGCAAAAAGGCATTGTCTATGTCAAATTGACGCAATGGCCATTTAAGAGACACATGTAGGGACAAGATAAGGCGAATAGTTGTGGTATTAATAAATGAACTGAAAATGGAATGAAAGTCAATTCCAGGACGCTGATGAAATTCTTTTGCAACTAATCTGGCTTTATAACGCTCTATGCATCCATCAGGCTTGTGTTTGACATGAAACACCCATTTACACCCAACTACGTTTTGAGAGGGAGAAGATGGAACCAATGACCAAATTTTATTTTTAAGTAAGGTTATGTGTTCTTCTGTCATAGTAGCCTGCCATTCAGGATATTTGGATGTTTGACTGTAGATATTTAGGATATGCAGAAGGTTTTTTACAGTAGAGGTTTCAAGGTAATCAAAAATTACTTTGGGTTTGAAAATATTATTTTGAGACCCAGTGACCATTCGATTTGATGGTGTTTCAAGAGTTGGTTGTGGAGATGCATATGGAGTGGTACTTTGAGAAGGAGAAAAAGGCAGAGTGTGCAGGAGGACTTACAGTAGAGCTGATTGGCAAGTCATTCTGATGGCCTTAAATGTGCGATCCATGAGTAAACATGGAGTTGACCAAATCAGTAGTAACATGAATTGAAATTGGGTTTGCAACAACAGGAGGTGAAGGAGATTAAGAGGAAAAGGAAAGACTAGAGGGATCATCCGGACACAACCGTGTTTTCATGTGCGAGATTTGTGGACAAGAGAATTAAGGATAGTTGGTTGTGAATGGAAAATATGTCCAACGAATACGACATGCCTACATATATAGACTTTTAAAGTGGCAAGGTCTAGGCAAGTATAATTGTTTGTGGTAGCAGAATATCCCATGAATATACAAGGATTGGACTTGGGATCAAGTTTGGTTGACGTGTCAGGCTTTAACCATGAATAACAAAGACAACCAAATACCCTTAGTTTAAGAGCGTTTGGGGTTGTGTTAAAGAGACACTGAAATGGAGATTTAAGACCAAGAAGTGGTCTTGCCAGCCTGTTAATGCGGTAGACTGTAGATTGGAACGCGAGGGACCAAAATTTAAGAGGGACAAAAGCATGGTGAAGAAGATTTAAAGTGGTGTCCACAATGTGTTGATGTTTTCTTTCGGGAGTGCCAACTAGTTGGGGAGTGTATGGAGGACTTATGAGGTGTTGGATTCCAAATTTCAAGGGAGTGGATTTAATGCCAATGTATTCACTTCCCCCATCAGTGTACAACGTTTTAATTCTCAATTGAAATTGGTTTTGAACCATTAGAACATAATTAGTGAAAAATTCCTTAACGCCTGATTTGGATTTGAGAGGAAGCAGCAACCAAGTATATTTCGTGAAATGATCAACAAAAATAGCATAAAATCTGAAATTATCAAAAGATAGTTGGAGAGGGACCCCAAACATCTGAGTAATCTACATCAAAATGCCTAGAACTTGTAATTGAATTGTTACCAAATGGTTGACGATGTCTCCTATTGCATAAACATGAATTACAAAATGTAAAAGACTCGTAATGGTTCACTGGTAGATTGAATGACGAGACACAGGCTTTGGTAATACGAGGCTGAGGATGGCAAAGACGAGCATGTCATAGATGCAATGATGGAGATATTAATGCAACAAAATGTGCTTGAGGACAAGGCGTGAGTGATTTGGTCATGTACGAATGCCACTCATAGAGATCATCATTACTCTTGCCTTGAAGAAGACATGCTCTCGTGCTCAAATCCTTCACAACAAAAGAATAAGAAGAAAGTTCAATGGAAGTTAGATTTTGCCGATAAAATAGAGCAACATAAATCAACTCTATTTTTTAAAAGATAGAGAACAAAGAACATTTTTTAAAAGAAAGTCCGTTGTAAGATTAGGAGAAGATAAAGTAGTGTTACCAATATAAGTGATAGGAATTCTTTTACCATCACCAATAATTATTGCATCCGTTCCAAAGGACTCAGTTGGAGTCTGGAGAGAGTGAGAGTTGTTTGTAATATGATGAAAGGCTCCAGAATCCACAACCCAAGGGCTTGGGGAATTGGAAGCATAAGAGTAACGATTGTTAAAATTAGCATACGCTTCAGTAGCACTATATGATTTAGACCTACAGACCTTAGCAATGTGACCGAATTTATCATTAAGTTGACATTGGACCCGTTGATTGTTGCTTTTGGTGGTATTCTACTGGGTGAATGAATTGTTATTCGGGGCAGAAGATTGATTACCAAAGCTGTAGGAACCTGATGGAGTAGCGTTCCTACGATTGGAAGAGTTAGGCTGTCTATTTTTGGGACCATTGTTGGTGGAATGTTGATAAAGTTGAGCAGTGATCATGGGTGTGTCAACTTTAGGTTCTGAATGCTTGATGAACATCTCTTGTGCAAGGAGTTTATAAAAGAGTTCTTTGAATGTGATAGGATTATCGCGAGCTCTTATTGTTGCAGATAACTTCTTGTACTCAAAACCTAGACCACTCAAGACCTTAATGACAAGTTCCTCGTTGTTAATGGGTGAACCACTGCAGGCTAAATTATCTGCAATGGAGTTCATTTCTCTCATATAATCACGGATTGAACATGCGTCTCGTTTGAAATTCGACAAAGTATCATGCAAACTGAGAATTCTTGAGTGTGATTTGCTCACATAAGTTGTTTGGAGAATATCCCAAGCTTCTTTGGCAGTGGAAGCATAGGCAATAAGGGAAGCAATTGTAGAGTCAACTGATGCCATAATGACATTGCGAACAAGACTATCTTGTCGCTACCACAATCTCAAGTTGGGGTTAAGAATTTGGTTATTGACTTTTTCCAGAATGTGCACAATTGGGATGGGAAGTTAATCATCAACAAAGGTAAGAAGATTGTAGCTGAACAATAGTGTGGTAACTTGAGATTTCCAAGTTGGATAGTTTGCACTTCCTGTTAGCTTGTAGGATAGCTAAGACACAGGATTAAAAGAGATTGATTGAGAGAGATGAACGACACACCTTGATTTAGAGTGACTGCTGGAGAGTTAGGAGAGGAGGAAGAGGAAGTTGCAGACATTTTGGGGAAAAAGAAGGAAAAGAGTTGGAATTTTGGGGGAAAAAAAGAGAGTTTGTCAGAGTGTTTAGTAGGCTCTTGATACCATGTAAGAGTTGTATATGATTATGAAAGCATAAGTATTATTGATATAATATGTGGTATTTATACATACACAAGTATAGAAGAGAAAGGAGTTTGCTGAACATAAGAGACCCGAAGAGAAGAGAAACTAACTCGTATATAACTCAAACATACTAACGTACTATGAATCTGCACCGTTATCCTTATTACTTTTTACACGACCAAGATTATATTCTCATATCATAAATAAGAATATATATATTCTCATATCATAAATAAGAGTACTTTTTGTTTATCCAAATAGAAAGATTTTTTTAATATTTGGAAGGTGCTATGATGTGTTGAGATTTAATTACTATGGAAGGATAACTAAGTAATACTGCTACTATTGTGTAATATTTTTTTTAAATACTGTCCAGTCATATTTTTTTACCCTTGTATCTTGGTTATCTTGTGGCCAGGTACTAAAAAGAAGCTTGATTTGATACGAGTTCATATTTTTAGGTACAAGAATTGCGGGTGTTAAATATTCGTCTGATCTATATGTTTGGATGGGAAAATAATCAGTTTATTTTATTAATTGACTTATCTTGACTTGCTTAGTTCAGCCTATTTTAAATTAGGCAAATTACGTAAATCCCGCTAATATAGGTCCTAATTATTAAGATTTTCAATAGTTTCAACTATTACTTCATCTATTATATTTCGTGTTTAGGATGCATGCGTCTATATCCGTGAGATACATGTATCTGCCGATCTTTAAAATCGAGATACATATTTTATTTATTTAAATTAGGTCTAACCCATCGGTGGCACCTTAAATTTGACATTAATTTTCACTTAGACTCTTTAACTGGGCTTTGTTCATTTTAGACACCTTATGTCGAGTTTCACTATGTCATTTTGACACTTATTGCTAACATGACATTAGTGAGTGTAATACACTTGTTGAGAGCACGTGAAAAACCTATTTAATCAATTTTTCAATTACTTTTTTCTTCTTCTTTCCCATTTTCAGCCACCATTTTTGCGAACATAAATATCCAACATGGTGAATAAAACTAGATACAATAAAATGATGAAAAATGATGGAAACTATTTTAGAAATTTAGGAATAGACCCATTTCAAGATTAAATATTAGATTATTCATGAGATTCTTTGTTGAAAGAGTTTAATATTTAAAGAGGAGTAAGTTTAATTTTTGGTGAATTATAAACCTGCTAATTAGGGTAATATATATATATATATATATATATATATATATATTTGAAGAAGACACTAATAAAAAAGAACGAGTATGTAGGTGCCCAAATGTTTTAGCAAAAAAGAGATGGGTGTATTTGGAGAAGACAATGGGGTGGGGGAACGGGTATGTGCAGATTTTTTTGCTAATGAGTAGGGGTATTTGGAGAAGCTGGGGGGAGGGGGGGGGGGGTGTTTCTGCAAATAGGTATGGGTTTTTGGAGAAGACAATTGGGCGGGGGGGGGGGGGGGGGGTGAGGGGGGGGGGATGTGGGGATTTTATTGATTTAATTTGTTTTAAAAAAATTATTTGGGCAAAATTCCACGTGTCATTGAGTCATTGGCTACTTTATATTTTTACTCAAAATTCATTATCTACAAATTATTTTTGACAAATGTCGTCATTTAATTCATCACTTTACACGTCATTCGCAAGTGTAACACACACACCTCATATATTTTTGTTGATAGGCAAAAGAATGTCAAAATGACACAGCGAGACCCTACATGAGGTGTCTAAAATGAACATCACCCACTTGAGGTGCCTAAGTGAAACTTCGTGCCAACTTTAGGGGCCACCGATGGGTTAGACCTTTAAATTAATTGATTGTAACGAATTTCCTTAATTAGATGAGTAATTGAGGATTTTCAAAATACATGGACAATTAATTTTGAAAATTTAAATTAATTAGATCTCTTAACATAAGGCGGAACTCAAGGGGTGAATCTATGTTTATTTTATTTAATTTTATTATTTTTTGAAATAATAAATTCATTATTATTAATAAAAGACAAAAATATGTATATCTTGGTCAAACAATTTAATTTATTTTATTTTATTACTCTTAAAATAATTATCAATAAATAATGTATCCAATAAATTAAACACTTAGATACACGAGTATAATACAAGTACATTTATGTGTATCATAGAAGTATCTAGTGATAATTTCATGTATCTATTTATATGATCTAATATCAATTTCATATATCTATTTATATGATCCAATATTATTTCATGTATCTTTTATATGTATAATTTTATGTATCAAGTATCATTTTCATATGTTATATCCAAAAACATGTATCTTAGCTAAATACAAAAATAATTAGATGCATTGTAATAACATAACAAATATATATGATAATATTAAGATATATATGACAAGACTCAAATACATGACATAACAAATTGTGTCAAATACATGCGTAAATTTTCAATAATACGTAAATCTTCAATATATTCATTAGATACATACACACTTAATAAGACATATTGATAAAAACTAGATACATATAATCATATCTCAATAATGTATCAGGTACATCAATTTTCACTTATTGAAAATTTTCAACTACATTCGTGGCTGGTCAGAGCATCTTACCGCGATGGTATTTGCTTCACCTTTTGATTCATTGGACGTTGCTCACTGCATCTACATTTGACGGGAGAAGTGATGTGAAGTTTCTTGGTTGATCCATAGAATACAAGGTATGCCACCAGTACCATAAAAAAGATGGTGAACTATATAGCACACGAAAATTAGTAAAATGGGGGGTTTACCTGCTCTAAGGCTCGTTTGACCTTGTAAATGGGTCATTTTGGTCGTCAGGGCCAACTGGCTCCATAACTAAGGTCTTAACGGACGTCCTTGAAAAATTTCGGCAAAAATAACATCGAAATTCCGGATGACCAAAAATTCATGGTCTATAGCACACTAAAATCGGCAAAATGCCGTCTATGTCGAATTTGATAAATCAATTGGGTTTGAAATCTCTGTTTACAACGATATCCATTGTCTTTGCGCGCGAAAGGTGTCTCCGACCTTGCGAGAAAAAATGATGGATTCGTTGGGGATTGGTTTGAGAGTGAGAAAATCAAAGGCAAAAAATCTGATGTGTGTGTTGACAAGCTGTAGGAATATCCATTTTACTGAAGTGTTTCTTCTTAGTAAATTTCGACTGATCAAGGGAAGAGGAAGAGTTAGAGTTTGAGTTTTACCCTAAGTCATACTCTCTTATAGAAAGATATTTGTTTTTAATTAAAACACTAATTTTGAAGTTTAAATGTAAAGATAATTAATCAATCCTAGTTTTAAGGGATATGAATGTTGATCGTATATTCAATATATAATATATGGAATAAAATATTAAAAGTAGTAATATATGTAATTATTTAAAAGTAGAGATAAAACTAGTATATATGATAGTTATGTATGTCTAATAAAGTAGCTTATCGTTTTTTGTATGGCTATATAGCCAAATTGATCCAGAGAAAACTTTGTATAAATATTTTTAAAAAGACAATTTTTCATTTGATTTACTCTTTACAGTCATAATATAAAAGGGGAATCTATTAGGTACTCAAGCAAATTATAAGCAAGCAAACTTTGACTTTAAAACTTAATAAGATTTGGCGGACTGGATTATGACCAAATTTTAGCTTACTTTAGCCCAATCCGCTTTTTAGCCCAAATAACATATAAGCAGGTCAATGACCAACCTATTTATTAGATGGATTATTTACTTGGGTGTGAAATTTAGGTGATTTTTCTTTACTATTTCAATCATTTAAATATGGAAAAAAGACTTATTTATATTATCCGTTAAAAGTTGGCTCATTTATATCATTGTCGTTTAAGAAAAAGCTTATCTATGTCATTATTTTTTTTACTCCAAATTCGCAAAACCATTTTATACACCTCAAACGACTTTTAACACTTTTCAATTGAGGGTTTTGGATCAAATGTACTCATTTTGCTTTACTTCTTTAAGAACACCAAAAATACATAAAGAACATTAACAACTCTCAAATTTTAAACTTCTTCAATTATTCACGAAATCACTTCAAATTTCAAGAGTAGCTTCCCTTCGAGCTAGATACCAAAACTCAATATTTTTTTAGCTCGAATTTGAGCTAGCTCAACAAGAACCACTTGAAATTTCTTCAAAGTTTCAAAACTTCAACATTTTTTAATACTACAAGTTTTCCACAACTTCAAATCATTTGAAATTTTGAACATAGACTCAAAAACCACTAGGGAACAAAGATCTTAAGGTCAAAAATAACAACAAAAATATGAACCAAAGAAGATTTTTGAAATTTTGGGACTGATTTTCATTTTTTTGGAATAATTTTGATTTTTTTAAATTCAACAAATAATTTTAGAATTTTGATTTTCTTTAAAAATAAATAATGTTGTGACCGAAATTTGAGATGAATTGAAAATTTGATATTCTTCATGTGTTTTTGGTATTTTCGAGAAAGAAAAAGCAAAAAGAGTACATTTGATCTAAAACACTAATTGAAGTGTAAAAAGATGTTTGAGACATAAAAATGATTTTACAAAATCAGAGTTAAAAATAATGACATAAATGAGTTTTCTTAAACGACAATGATATAGATTAGTCTAACTTTTAACGAATGACATAAATTAATTTTTTTTTCTAAAAGTTCAATAACATATTTGAGTTTTTTCCCTTTAAACATTCTCAAATTTAGCTCAACTCGTTCAAACACCCTACTCACCCTAGCATTTCTAGTATCGGCTTGAATATTAAATGTTCCCCTTATATAATGGGAAACTGTAGTAGCAATGTTGTTGGAAAGAAAAGTTGACAGTCAAATCCTTATATTATCGTTGAACAGATCTAATTTTGTACGCAATGGAATTAGTGAACATATCATATTAATTGAATCCATGCCACAGAAAATATCTGTTGACTAATCCTATGTGTTTTCCCCATCCTAAGTGCCCCATTTAGGTTAGGCAGTCTCCAACTGTCATTCCAGTAGTAGTACAATTGAACATCTATTTCAGCAAAACCAAAACAAACATTCCCACTTTTTCATCTGATGCAATACCTGGCAACATAACTACCCATACTCAACTGCATCAAACAAGACGCGGAGGGCGGAGGGAGGACGAAAGAGTCTCACACCACACAATCCTCAAGAGTCCTACACCACATAATCCTTTTTCATTTTATCTAATGGCGCAAGACAGAACACATTAAAGAAACAAGGAATGCAAAGGTTTAAAATGTATATTGAAAAAAGTAACATTGTTAGGATAACAACATGACCAGACGAAGGGTGGACCAATAATTACAATGGGCAGACGGCCACAGACTCAAACCAAACCTATGACTGATTTAATAAGTAAGCCAACCACCATGTAAACAAATCTCAATTTGGCTTCATAGGGTGACACAGAATACAGCTATTGTCTTTACTCCTTTATTCCCATTAAGCTGGGAGCAGCAGCAGCAGCAGCAGCACCTTGCAGATCAGATAAGGAGAAAGACCTCCATGCATTCAATTTTTGTTCAGGAGGAGATAATGACGACTCATTCCTACACCTTCGTGTCTGCGGAGGAAGAGGAGGACGAGAGAGACAAGGTGATGATGGGCTGGAGTTCAAAGACTCAGAACTATTGTTACTGTCAGAGAAGCTCACACTTGCAGCTAGAGCTGATGAACTTCTAGAGTTGATCGGTCTCTTGTAAATCCCACCATTACCCATACCTGGGAGGTAACTATGATTTTTGCCAAAGAAATTGTTGTGAGCAAGCAGATTCTTGCGTTTCCTGGTGTATGCATCCTCTGGCTTGACAATTTCTTTCACAGAGGAAATTGAAGCCGCATCTGCTAGACTGGTAAAAGATTTAGATTTACCAGCATAAAACTTTGATATGCTCCTCCTGGAAAAGGGAAGACGGGCATAATTAGTGGTTGATGATAGGACAAATAGATTGCTCTTTATGAACAAGAAAATTCTTGAACATTTAAACTCCAGACAAACCATCTTCGTAGAGAATACTCGAATACTAAAAAAACAAATAAAGTTCCAAGGCTAAGATTTCAGATCAGTCCAGAGAACATGCGAATTTTTGCAACAATAAGAAAATTAGTTTAAACCAACAATCAATTCTCCAGCTAATAAATCAAGTACACAACAATATATACTAGCTAAGAGCAACTCAGGAGTCGGGAGAATATCAACCTCCTCTACTTTCAGTAATAAAGACAGTGGAGTCTGATATCATCCATATTCACACGGCATTTTAGCCATACTCCAAGGAACAAAACCAAACTAACAAATAAGATACTCAAAAGCATTTCACATGAGCGTTGAACAGGAAAAAACCCAGAATGATCAAATACATTCTCAAAGACATTACACACGTGCTTTAAATCCCATGAAAGGAATAAGTGTCTTCATATCTCATGATTTCCTGGATGTCCGTGTATGGAAGATCTTTAACACCCAGATGAGTGTTCGAGGTCAAGTAGTTTAGCACTTAACATCCAGAAAATACATTGTGCAAAGACTTAATTATCCATCACTCATACCCCCAAAACCACATCCCAAAATGTCAACACCAGAATTGTTCACACTTCCATTAACCTTAGCATAACAAATAACCATCCTACATGAAATGAACTTACTGGAATATACTTGTAACTTAAAGATCATCAGACCAAAAATCCGAACTAAGGTTTAAACTCTGAAATTTTCTATGGAAAAGAATAAGCTTTGACCTTTTTAAAGCGGGTCAACTATGATTAAAACCCACACCAAGTCCTTCACCCACAAAATGAAGGAACTTGCAACATACATAACCTAGAGAGACTGTACAAGCCACATCAACAGTTGATCCTCACTTCCTAATACAGAAACCATCTAACTGATGCATTCACAAACATTCCAACATACCTACTGCAAAAATACACCCAGCACTGTCAGTTTTTCGTCACCTTTTAACATTTTTGGCTAATTTTCCTCAAAGTTTCAGCAACATAACCAAACTACAAATTAAAGCAATATTGATAGTTATAAATGTCATTAGATCATGAAGAGATAGTAGATTAACCATAAATCCCCAAATTAACTGCAGAAAAACGACTAAACATTTGCAGATCTGTGTATAGTTCATTTAGAGTGTGTTTTTATGGTGGAACAACCATTTAGTTAAATTAAATTAATGACTAAAGAAATCATCAAAACACTCTCTTTATAACCTATACTATGTCTTGGAATTCCGAGTTTAGAATAACTTAAAAAAACAAAACATTAGAAATATTTTCACCTATAAATATAGGGGAAAAAAGAAGACAATCAACAGTTACAAAAAATCGACATACTTGACAGGCAAAACCTCCTCTAAGGTCTCCAAATTGTCCAAATCTCCAGGTTTGAATGAACTCTGTACTTCTTCGCCATCCCCGTCCGATGATGATCTACCGGCCGGAGAGTCATCACTGTTTCTTCCGATCGATGAAGAAGAGGAAGAAGATGAGAAAGAAGAACTCCGATCGTCCTCCTGGTCCCGAGAATCTCCGATACCGAACTCCGGCGAGTTATAGATCGGAATAGACGTCATTCCGTGGGCGGTGAATCCAGAAGGTTCGATCCGATGATCACTTGAATTATTTCTTCCCAACACAATCGACATATGTGAAACAAGCTATAGAGAGAGAAAACTGATACTGGTACGAGAGTTTAGAGAGAGAGGGAGACGAAAATGGAATATAAAGAGGGCCTTATCTTTATCCAGACAGGGAGAGAGACGGAATACTACAAGTTGGATAATTAAACAAGATTATCTTTTCATTTTCTTTTAAAGTAGAAACTGAGGATTACCAGCCTGCATCACGCTGTAATAATAACCGAATACTACTGGTTTCAATATCCCATCTCGACCGTTTATTCCAAATATGATATCTTAACGTCGTTTCTATAGTCTATTAGAGGGAATTATTCATATTCTTTTCTTTTATCTTTTATTTAATGAAGTTCTTCATTATTTTTTATTATTTTGAAAAATAATCAAAAATAGCCATTGATTTATGTCCTTAAATATTTTTTAAATTGTTGTATCCTACTTTATCAATTAACTTAATATGGACTAGACTCGAATAAGTTTGCATTAGTTTTGATAGTATTTATTTTAATTATATATTTGAAACTCTTTCTTATTTTATATTAATTAAAATTGTGAGATAATGCACACTTGTTAAGAAAAACATTCAAGGATATAATTTAAAATAATACTTTCTACTATTGTCCTTTTATATAATATAAATGTTACGTTTTATGTAGTGCAATTTATACCCTAGAAAATATCAAACTTCATTAAAGAAAAGGTCAAATATGAAGAAAAAAAAATTCAAACAATCATATTGAAATTTGAACAATGAAAAAAGCGTCAATAATTCAGTTAATATATGAAATAGAGAGAATAATATTTATATTAATTATATATCATATTTAATATTATTTGTATGCATAACAAATAATTATTATGATATCAATAATAAATATTATACGGTATTATTTATATTCTAATCGTATGTACAATGCACAATTAATCAACAATTCAAACGGTAGATAAAATTAATGTTAGCGTAATTAATTTAACCATTAATAGTATGCATTATTGAATATTATGTTTATATAATCGATCAAGCAATGCAAAGAATAATAACATTAACAAAATAAATAGTGTAATTAGCTAAACGAAAAAGATATTTTAAATGCAAAATAAAAGAGCAATTTTATACAACTTAAAGATATTTGTGATATTAATTTGATTTGGTCCGAATAATATGTAAAATTTAAGACAATGGGATATTTATTGTTAGAAGGAAATGAGAGGAGTCAAATGTGTGAATGACAAGATAAAGTCAACCCAAACCAATTGGAAATTGCAAGGAGGTGAAAACAATACAACGCCAGCATCAATTTAGGATTCTGGTCAAACACTACTTGGTCAAAGTAATTTAGAACTTCATCATAACACACATACATCCAACTAAACTAAATAAATGTGATATTACTTGCTTAATACTCGTAAACATAGTTTGATAATAATACATATACTAAAATATTTTAAATTGTTATATAGAGTCATAACAGTAGTATTTTGTATTAAATGTGAAATAATATTCAAATTATGAGTAATTTATATCATATCAGTGTATTATTATAATGTTCGTATCGATTAGGTTAAAAAAAAAAAAAAAAAGAGCAGGAAGGTGTCGGTTACGTGGGACTAGGGTTTGAACACGTAGATGCATTTTGTTGACTGCAAAGTCGATGTCATGTGGTGGCTCCCACCATCTCTATGGATAAGATCAAATGGTTGCTCTCTCTAATTAACATTCAAAATAGGTCAAACACATTGATGTTCCCTTAAAGTTGGAAGCAATTTTCATTTAGACACTTTAATCAAATTTTGTTTATTTTAGAAACTTCATATCAGATTTCATTGTGTTATTTTGACATTTTCTACTGACATAACAAAGTAAGTGTGATACAATTTCTATAGATGCATGAGGGGCTTATTTAGCCTATTTATATATATTTTTTTTCTGTTGTTCTTTCTCATTTTATAGTCACTATCTCTCCCATTATTTTTCAAAGCTTAAAGTACTTTAATAGAGGTTAAAATTTTGTTATAATAATTTCAATTTAAATTTCGTATTACAAACTAAGGTAGACCCAAAAGGAAATAAGAAATTGAACCCATATCAACAACACTCCAAATCATATAATATTTAATCACAATAACTCTTAAAAAAAAGAGGTAAAAAGAATTCTTCAAATTAAATGTATCTATGGTCTCAATTGCCCACATATAACCCTACAACTCAATATTTCAAGTTAACAAAAATAGGCGCCAAAAAGATCTCAATTTTTACAATGTATATGTTAATCTCACTAATTTTTAGCCCTATTAAGCTACATATATCATAAGATTAAAGAAAAAGAGACGCAATCTTAAAAATACGAACCATTATTTTTATACATTTGCACCTCTTAACCCTAAATCAAAAGAAGAAATGTGAGGGAAGGCACAGTGAAGAAGACGGTCAATATCAAAGTGAATATGACAGAAAAAATCATGAAAAAGGAAAAATAAAATGGGGAAGGTGACTGTGTGAATGTGGGTGTGACGAAAAAGACAATAAAAATGAAGGAATATGATATATGGGTGTGAGTTTATGATAGAAAAAATAAGGCCTAAAAATAATAAAAATGTAGTACAATGGAGAAGATGACTGAGGAAACTGTGGGGCGTTGCATTTTTCTTTAAATTTGTGAAAATGTTTTATTTATTTATTTTTGAATAAAAAGACCACATGTCATTTACTCATTGGTTATTTTGTCATGTATTTTGATTTTGATTTTTTCTCTTTAATAATGACAGACTTTAAATGAGTTCACATGATATAATTGGACATCTAATCCACATGGACGCGCTTGGTTAACACACACTTGGAGTCAATAGGTGCTTGTGAAAAAAGTGTCAAAATGACATAACTGGGTCTGATATGAGGTGTCTAAAATGAACAAAGTCTAGTTAAAGTGTCTAAGTGAAAATTGCTGCTAATTTTAGGGGGCCACCGATGGATTTGGCCTTCAAAATATTAATGCCAAACCATTCCCTTCGGTAAGTAGGCTTTTTGTCATGCGATACCATATTACGATATAGAATCGTAAAATAAAATTTTTGGACATGTGATTTTGCATTGATTTCGTCTCATGATTTCAAATCATGAGATGAAATATCATATTCTCCAAAAATCATGACATGAGAATTTCATATCATGATTTGAGATTTTTTAAATACGAAAATTGACTCACCAATTTATATTTTGTTAAAATAACCCCACATTTATATCTACTAACCATTTATTTCATATGTGAATAAAATTTATAATCACATCATTACTTTTAAAAATTTATTATCCTCACCAACATAAAATTCATTATTACTTTAAATTTGGTGAATATAAATGATAAAGTAGGAATTGATTTGATAAATACAAATAGGAACCAAGGGAGTAATATTTTTTTGGTTTTTCATAATAATAATAAAAAACTTTTCTTTCAACTACATATGAAAATGTTTAAAACAATTTAATGTGAAAAAGGACCAAATTGTTGATGCATGTATGCTTGATAATTACTACTTCGGTATGTTTGATTTTAGCACGAAATTAATGCACTGAAATTGTGTAATTGCACACAAGTGAAACAAGACATGAACCATTATGATATTGATACACAAGTGAAAATTGTCATAACTTGTACAATGTCACATAATTATTTGCGAGAATATCAAAGAAGTGATGAAATATTTATGGTCTATGAGC
Organism: Solanum bulbocastanum; assembly: GCA_037074985.1. Lineage (NCBI taxonomy): Eukaryota > Viridiplantae > Streptophyta > Magnoliopsida > Solanales > Solanaceae > Solanum > Solanum bulbocastanum. The sequence goes on along the minus strand of CM073601.1, from coordinate 28,539,477 downwards.
ATGAAAATATAGTTGCTGATGATATTGACCAACAAATGACTCAAAGTAACAATGTTGGTTCGTCTTCTTGGTTGTATGATTGAGAAATGCAAGTTCAACGTGAGGAGATTGGTTGTACTATGTGGGAGAATTATATTAAATACTAGTACACTACAATTTTATGTTCAATTTTTTTTATTGAATCAAAGTTTGATCAATTAATATTAGATGAAATAGTTACTTAAGTGGAGAATAAATATCTTTGTAATAATTTAACTATGTGATTTTATAAATTTTTATTTATTTGGTAAGATTGAATAAACAATTGAGTTATTTTAATAGTTTTACAACTTATAGGATTCTTATGTTTATGAGAAAGTATAAAACACACAAATTTCATATCGTATGTCCAAACAAAACTTCATTTTCATCTCATAATTTCATATTATGATATCATATCATGATTTCATATCGCATGGCTAAATGGCCCTTAACTAAACAAATTATTTTGGTAACACACATGACACACCCAACAAAAAATATGTTCCAAGTTTTTTTTTTGTTTGGACAAATTGACAAAGGAAGCCATAACACCTCTTTCATCTAGTACTCCTTTCTAGATTTTTTTGAGTGGAATTTAAAATTTAAAACTTAATTAAGTATTATACATTATTTATTCTATTCTTTTTTTTTTTAACTAAGAGGTAACTTATAGCCTTTTGTTAATGGAAAATAGACAAAAGCAGCACAAGGGACTAGGCCCAAAATGCCAAATCCAAAATCTGAAACAAGAAACAACAAAAAAAAAAAAAAAAAAAAAAAGGGAAAGTCAAAAACCCTCCTACAATCAAGACACCACTGTCTTTAAATCTTCCTTCGTCATTGGTGGACGTCCATCAACCTATTCTCGCCTCCGACGGCAATGGTGGACCTATATCAAGGATTCTTGTGCAAATGATGAGATAGGAGTAAGACCTTAATTACTGTGGAACTAGAGACACATATCATCAAGCTTGGATAGACTACACTAAGACGTTAAAAACTCACAACGCCATGTATTCTTGTTCGTTGAAAACTTCTTCAGCTCAAAACATTGGTCCCTTTCCTGTGTGAGAGGTAACCCCTACATCCCTATCGATTATTCAACAAGAATCTCAATAATCTCAATTTCACATTGTTATTCATTGCCCTTATACTGCTGTACAGATCTATCTTTTTTGGAGCTTTCTCCAGATATTAGTGCCTTGTAGAAATCCATTTTCCTTAAACCTTCGCCTCTTGACAGATTGAGCTCCGAGGGAACTGATACCACTATCTAAGAAGCTAGGATCTAAAGTCCATGTATATCTATTAGGTATTTCCTTTCTCTCCTCTGCTTGACTTATATTGCAACTGCATTTGATTTTGTGCAAAGATTATAGTTCGAAACTACAAATCATAGAGTTTATTTTGCATTTTAGTAATTCTAATGTTTGGAATCTGATTTGCATCCATGATTAATAAGGACTTTCCTTCCTGTGGTACATCTTGAATTGATTGGAAAGTTTTATTTTCTATACCTGCAAAAGAAAGAATAAAGTTAGTGAAGTAGTCTGCCACTTTGTTGCCTTCCTTGAGCGTATGTAGCACTACAACCTGCCTATTGTTTCTCAACAATTCAATCTTCTGAATCTAAATTTTAATGCTCCAAGGGACCTCTTGATCAAAACCAGTGAATCCGTCTCTAAAAACACAGAAAGTAAATTATGTGTAACACAATAATTTAAACCTTTCTCCATGGAACTAGTTTCAGCCTCCAACCTTGTTCTTATGCCAAGATCATAGGTTGCAGCCAATATAAATTCACCTTTCCAATCCCTGATGCAAAATCCACCAGCACTTTGTCCAGGGTTTCCTTTAGAAGCTCCATCTGAGTTATATTTGTAGGCCCCCTCCATAGGAGGTTTCCAATGAATGACCTTAGGAACTAAGATTGGTTTATATCCTTCAAAGAAATGCACCAAATTCGGCCAATCCTCAGGGATATTCCTCAGACAAGGGTATCTAAAAACAGCTAACATGTGCAGGTTCATGTTTACTTCCATCACCATTCCTTGCACATTCATTTTGTCACCATGTCTTATTATGTTCCTCCTTTTCCAAATTTGCCAGAGTATTATACCAGGTATATCATTGAATAGAGGCCTTAGCTTAGCTGAACAAGTTACATTCCACCACTTATACACTATGTACTATTCTTCTTTATTAAAGTTATTTGGCTTATTGCCCCAATTATTCTAATTTGTGTGGCCTTCTTTTATATCTTGTCTTTTTCCTTGCAGGTGACTTTGTTGGAAGATTCTTCCACTTGCTCTTGAAATTTTTTTGAGAAGAGCATCAATGTCGATTTCTTCGTTTCTATTATCACTCTGGGCTTCTCCTGCCATGCTTGTTTCATCAGCATTATTGGTGTGGCTTGCTGACGCCATGGAAATATCATCTCTAATATCTATATTGAGAATTTTTATTAAATCTCTTTTCACTTCTTCCATGTACATGACTATTGCATCTGATTTAGATATTATTCCTTTCTTCATATGAAGTTTCCTTGTAATTATTTTAAAAAGGATTGAGATCATCTTCTTGTGGTTTAATCGATCTGTGTTATGATATTTGTCGATTGTTTCATTTATTAAATCTAATATCTCTTGACTATGAATTTTACCTTCAAGGTCTTTTTATATCAACTTGTTCTAGAACTTTGTCTAAAAAGTTCGTTGTAGGCATGCCATGAACTTATAGTAGCTATAGGTGGTATAGTTCAATACAGTATTTTCTATGAATATCATAAGGAAGAAATCTATTGTTAAAAACAGTAGAAAAGAAGAATACAATATACCCCAACAGCTAGATCTACTTAATAAGTGGACTATTTCGAAAATACCTCCCAGAATTATATATCAGATGGGAACTTTTGAGAAACTCGGTCTCAAACAAGTGGTTAAAACCACTGAGGAAACTATCACAATTGATATTGATCACCAAACTGCTACTACTATTACTAATAATGATAATGATAATAATAATAATAATAATAATAATAATAATAATACGACTACTAATAATGATAATGATACTACTACTACTACTAATAATAATAATGATAATGATAATAATAATGATGATTACTACTACTACTAATGATGATGATGATGATGAGTGACAGGATCTCCGATGATTGGCGGTAATCTGTGCAATCATCTTTAATCTAGTCTAGCATAGCATCCGAACTTATAGAACAAATTCGAATCGAAATATACATAAATTTAATATAGTTTTATGACTATATGGAAGGATCTAATAATAATAATAATAATAATAATAATAATAATAATAATAATAATAATAATAATAATAATAATAATAATAATAATAATAATAATGATAATGATAATGATAATGATAATGATAATGATAATGATAATGATAATGATAATGATAATGATAAAGATAATGATAATGATAATAATAATGATAATGATAATAATAATAATCATAATGATAATAATAATAATCATCATGATAATAATAATAATAATAATAATGATAATGATAATGATAATAATAATAATAATAATAATAATAATAATAATAATAATAATAATAATAATAATAATAATAATAATAATAATAATAATAATAATAATAATAATGATAATGATAATAATCATAATGATAATGATAATAATCATAATCATAATGATAATGATAATGATCATAATGATAATGATAATGATCATAATCATAATGATAATGATAATGATCATAATCATAATCATAATGATAATGATCATAATAATAATCATAATGATAATGATAATAATCATAATGATAATGATAATAATCATAATGATAATGATAATAATGATAATGATAATCATCATAATGATAATGATAATCATCATAATGATAATGATAATGATAATGATAATAATAATAATGATATCACAGTGACAGGATCTCCGATGATTAGTGGTAATCCGCGCGATCATCTTTAATCTAGTCTAGCATAGCATCCGAACTTATAGAACAAAGTCGAATCGAAATATACGTAAATTTAATATAGTTTTATAACTGTATGGAAAGATCTAATCCTTTTACCCGAGCAAGGATCTGTCGAGATTCAATACGTATTGCTATTGAGCCCATGTGTCTAACAGTTCTAATCGGGTATAGGCGCCCTTTTACAACTCAATAACAGGCTTAGCACCACGGCTGGCTAGACGGAGTCACTAAGACAAAGCCAATAACTTGTTGTATTTAATCTGACTGTACCACCATCTCCGAACCAAGTCAATAAACCGTATGTAAATTTATCTATACTTTGATAAAGTCTAGATCTTTCATGGTAGATATAAAAGCGAAGTTAGTTATCCGACATAGATATGATACTTTAGCCGGACATAGTCACGGCTTGAATCAGAGATATAGTAATAAAAGATTTAGAAATAGAATAAAAGAAGGAAGTACTTTGTTATTATGGCCAATACCAAGGCCTATGACCGAACTATGCACAATTTATTAACTTCCGGCCGATCCCCGGTAAACATGAAGCTTTACAAAACTCAGAGAGATTTACAATAGATAAAAAGTAGTGAACGTTTTCTAATACCTACCTCCAACAATCTACAAATGAAACTTACTTATAGAAAAAAAAAAAAATCTATCTACAGTGACTATTGGTCCTTATCAATGGGTCCCATATGTACAGTAACAATATATCTACTATAGATCTACAGTGCATCTACTATTGCTAATGACTTTTACTTTTGAAGATAAATTTCACATGTTGTCCTTTCCTTTTAGTTGGCGGAGAAGATCTTCCGCTTTTTCCAGCACATCCTCTACAGTAGGTTCACATAATTGAGCCTCTTGAATATTTGAAACGTCATTACTTGTTTCACTTCGCATTGAAGTGTTAGACTTCTCGTAGTGGGTAATATTGAGAAGTAGGTTCCTTCTTACATCGTTGAGATAATTATTAATCATCTCTTCTTTATTTCCATCCTGAATAGAGATTTTTTTGAGCAATATGCCCGACGGAGCTATCTTGTATAATTACCTTTTGAGGAACAAGACAGTATTCTTGAATTCCTTTTTCAATAAGATCCAATAATTCTTGTCCGTATAACGAGTTTGTGTTGGAATCTCTTTTCATTAATTTATCCCAAAAATTATTATAGAATATCCTGTATAAACAAGGAATTTGCTCCTCAGTGAATCCTACCTTCGGAGTCCATTTGTGGATCCACGGGATCGAGAATTCAATAAAAAAATAAATTTGTTCAATTCTTTCAATATAATAGATATGATATGTATGATATAATTCGTTCAAGTTTGGTGAAACTTTAACTCATTCTTTGTATAACTTAAGAAATGGTTCTGGTAAGATCTTAGTTGTTAGACCGTGGTGTAACCACCAATTTAGGAACCAATTAGGGATTGTATCTGCAAATATATTTGCACAAATTTTAATGAACCATGTATGCTTATGTCGCTCATTATTATAAATAAGGACTATATCAAAAGCATGAATATAATCCCAATATGTAAAATTCATAGAAACCTTATTTAGGATTATCTGCCTCTCTTTCATTGTGGAGATGCCCCAATCTTCAACAGATATAATTTGTTTAATTATCATCTTGGAGAAGTTATAAACATTCTCACTGGTGTTGTATCCTGAGAAGTGCTGAAATTCAGCACTACCGATGCTCAGCGGAATTGTCTCATAATATGATCGGGTTTTGTATGACTCACCCGAGAAATATAATCCGTTAACTAAATATCGTTGGAATATCTTCCATGGTTTTTCTTTTCTCTGAATATCAGAGTTTTCTAAAAGAAATATCATTTCTTTCTTTGATACCTTTTCGTAAGATTTGATATCATCAACCTCTTCTTTTGCGACAAATGCGAAGGTATCACTTTGCTTCTGAGATAGATACGCCTGTAGTTGTGCGTATAACGGATTATTTTCTAAAATATCTTCCAGATGTATTAAAGAAGAAGCCTCCTTTTGAGAGGTCTTCAGATTCACCAAGCTCATTCCTCCTTTTTGTATAATTGGGGAGTAAGAAGAGGATCTGTATGACGATCCTGATGATCCTGGGGATGATCTTCCCCTTCCTCTAGTATGACCGCCCCTTCCTCTGGTCTTGGTTACCCAAGGAGGTTCCATTCTGCAAACAAAATATTTTGTTTTATTCGAATGCATAATAATAATTTATGTCGTCAAAATCAATGACTTATTAAAAGCAAATATCTGAGATTATATCTCTCATCATATCATCTATGATTCTCCATATAATTAATTCATGTACATCTCTGTTGAGAGGAATTACCTTTAATATAGTAATTAAGGTTTTTTCAATAAAGAAGGGAGAAAGAAAAATCATTATGATAAATATTTGCTGGATAAGAAGTTTGGAAAAGAGTTATCACTTCCCTTTTTATAATGGATTTCAAAATCAAAAGGTGCTAACTATGCTTGCCACCTAGCAAAAATCAATTTTGACGCATCATGCTTAAAATTTTTGTTGAACATATACTTCACAGATTGAGCATCCATTTTTATTAAAAACTTCTGATTATATAAATCGTCTTGAAATTTTAATATGCATTTCACGATGATTAACATTTCATGCGCCACCGGGGCATATTTCTTCTAGGCATCGCTCCATTTCCCAGAATGAAATCTAATCAACTATTCAGTTTTTTCATGGGGGTTAATTTGTTTCAGAATTCCACCATAACCAATGTTAGACGCATCTGTCTCTACAATTTTTTGCCAAGCAGGGTTAGCAAGAGTTAAACAAGGTAAAGATTGAACACGAAGTTTAATATCTTTTACCAAAGAAGTATGACTATCATTCCATGGTGATTTATGATCCTTTTATAGCCGGTCATATATAAGGGGCCAAATCACGAGATAAATTTTTGTAAAAGAGGAAAATGTAGTTTAAACTTTCCAAAAATCTTTGCAATTGTGTTCTATCTGTAATAACATCAGGAAACTTCGAAGCAAAATCAATCGATCGTTGAATTAGGGTAACCTTTCCCTGACAAATAAGATGTCCTAAAAGTCTGACATTATTTTGAAATAAACTCATTTTTGTTTTCGAAATCACCAAACCATTTTGTATAACAATTTTCTTGAAAATGTCTAAATGCTTAATATGCATTTCAAGAGTCTTTGAGATAATCAATATAAACATTGATAAAATCCAAATATGGGTTGAAAAATCATTCATAATTTTCTGAAATTCAAAAGGAGAGTTTTTCAAACCAAAGGGCGTAACATTCCACTCATATTGTCCAAATGGGACGTTAAAAGTTGTTCTATAAGTTTGCTCTCTAGATATTTGGATCTGCCAATAATCTGATTTTAAATCAAATTTAGAGAAGATATTAGCATCGTATAACCTTAATAATAATTTTTTTTATTTGGAATAGAATACCTAATCCATTTTAAATATTTGTTCAAAGGTTTATAATTTATAACCAACCTGGGGATACCTCGTTCCTTTTCAGCAACATTGTTAGCATAAAATACAGTATAAGACCAAGGTGATTTTGAAGGTTTTATCAAACCCTTTTGTAACAGATTATCAATTTCCTTTTTACAGAATTCAACCAATTCGGCGTTCATCTGACAAGGACGAGATTTTTTGGAAATATCATTCTCAGAGAAATCATCTTCATATGGAAGTGTAACAATATACTTTTTTCGATTCCAAAAAGTATTAGGATGATCAACACAAATATCAATGGTCATTTGTTCAGAAATTAATTTAATTTTTTCTTGTACTTTGGTGTATTTCAAAGTATCAAATATATTCATGCAAAATAATTTAAGTTGTAAAGAATCAACATGCTTTTGCTTTGTATCAATTAAAGCATTAATATCACGTGAAATAGGGTCAGTGATGAAAGTATAACTGATATTTCGGTCTTCATAAGTAGAAGAAAAACCTTTAGCAGTTATGCTAGTAAACGGGTATATAGCATTTATAAAAGGCATTCCAAGTATAATTGGATGGTATAACTGATTTTTTACCAAGAAAAAGAAATGCGGAATACAAACTTTATTTTGGCAAATGCGAGTATTAGACAATTTATACTTTATATCTAAAGCATGTCCAGAAGCAGATTTAACCATGTGAGTTGTTTTCTCAAAATACTATGTAGGTACAAGACCTTCTTGAATACAACTAACATCGACTGCAGTATCAATCATAGCAACATTAGTTATGGAAAAACTATTATCAATTAGTATGGTGCATTTAACATATCACATATGAGCAATAACAATTTGCATCATTCCTAAAAACATGCCCTATCTAGGATCAAGATTAAGAGGTTTTGCAAGAGTATTTTCTTTAGCAATATTTTTCCCTTTGTTATTAACAGTTTCAATCTGAGTAAGACGATGATCACAAATCATTTGATTCTGTTTGATATATTTAATTTCATTTTTTAAATTTTCAATTTCACATTTTAAATCATCAAAAGAAGAATCTCTTGTAGAAATAGTTTGTTTATTAAGTCGGTTATGAACTTCAGACAAAAAATAAGGAGTAGAATATTTATATTCAAAATCGTTCTTTTTTTCTGAATTTTTTGAAGAACTAGCTTTATTATTAACAACTAATTGAATAATTTGTTCACGAAGATTATTATCAATAACTTCTTTCAAAAGTTCTATGACATTATCAGAAGTAATAGTGTTGATATTTAAATCTTCAAATTGAGATTGCAATTTATAAAATTCATCATTTTCATAGAAACAAATATCACCTCGACCAGTTTTGCAAGTATCGCAAGCATTTATATTAACATGCTGACTATTATAGGATAAATCAAGCAAATCAATTCCTTCTTCAGAACCTGACTCAGAATCATAATCGAACTCTGAATCAGAGGTGTATAAGAAACTACAAACCTTATCATAAACTTCTTCATCAAGTTCTAAGGTTTTCAGCTTTTCAAATTTGCAATTGGGTGCTATATGTCTGTAATTTCCACACCTATAACACTTAATTTTGGCGAGCTCTCGCTTAGACCTATTCTTAGTAAATTTTTTAGATTTACGAGAGGCTTTTCTATCGTCCCTTTCTTCCTTAGATCTATGTCAATGTCTAGACCTTCTTTTCCTATAAGGTTCATCGGGATTGGAGCTTTAGAATCTCTATGTTTGGTCTTCTTCTTGCTATTAGCCAAAGTATCAGGTAAACCAAACTGGGTACAAAAGTCTCCTAGCTGAGATCTTTCTCTAAGCTTATCCATCTTAAGCTATCTAGATAATTTTAATTCATTGCACAAGTTTATCCCTTCTTGAGTGCAAACTCCTATTAGCCGACCATAGGTATAATCACCATAAGGAATTTCACCATACACATTTCTAAGGATCTTTTTAACCCTTACTGCAAATAATAGGGGAAGAACATCTATGAACTTAGTTTTTCAATGCTCATACTTGTTTTCGGGTAGTTCTATCACCCTACTCATATAAGTATCTTTATACCACCTGAATTCTCTCAAGGTATAAATCGTTTCAAACTGATTGATAAATCTACCATTAAAATGTTCCAAAATGGTTAAGACTAAGGTATAAACGTCGTCTTCTCTATTTGCAACAAGAGTCATACCTAAGTGATCAACACCTTCACTACTAGAAGTAGCATTAATCAGAGCAGCCTTTTGTTCGAAGGCCATATAATTATCCCAACAACCTCGAAGTTGACCAGTAAAACCTGCAATTATCATTTTACAAATATTTCTATCTATGTTTTTAACATTTTTACAGATAGTTGCATACATAAACATTTTATGAACAAGAATAGTAAGCTGTCTATCAGTAAAACCATCAAGGTTTCATTCATAAGTTTCAGAACCGCTATAAGAGGTATTAGTCTGATTCCAGTCTTGTTCCTCTATAATCAGATCTTGAGGAGTTGAGCAGGAATAATAATAAGTTTGCATACTAGGTTTATCAGCAAACTTAGTATTACCACTATTATTTTTGGGATAACCCTGAAGTTTATTAAATTCTAAAGAAACTTGATTTTTAAAATCAAAGGTGTTTTCCATTTCATTAGCAAAACTTTCACACAAGTCCATAGGCTTGCACTAAATTCAGAAAACTTTTTATCAAGAAGTTCTTCGAAATCATAAATCGATTTAAATTTAAATTATGAAATCTCAAAGAGGTCTCTGCATAGGAGTAATCATAGTCTGTGCCTTTGTATTAGTTTCAGAGGTAGAATCTTTATTAAAATTCTTTACATCATTTTTAGTGTGAATTACTAAAGCAGTTAATTCATCTAATTTTTTTTAAGAGAACCAATATGTTCACCCAAAACTTTAACATAAAGTCCCAAATAATTATTTTGAGAAATTAAATTATTAATTTCGTTGATGTTGACTGCAACATCATCTTATTCAACAAATTTTTGAAAGGCAGTAAATATAATACCATTATTATTAGGTAAAACAAATGATGACTGAGGTGGGTAAACAACCTTGATAATATTATCAGTTTCATCTTTATAAGATCGTTCCAGAACGTTGATGAATAAAGGTAAATAAGTGGTTATAAACCATGGTATAAAATACATAATTTGATTATGTAAATCACAAGTTTCATAAAACTCTTGAGAAATATTATTTAAATCATCAGCACTATAAGTGTCAAAAACCAAGTTTTAAACTGGTTTCATTTATCACTTAAAAATTCATTCTAATTGTTCTTTCTTGCCAAGGAACCTAGGCTAAAATCTATTTGATGTTCATCCATCATTAAGTATTATTCAGATCAAAATCCATTTCGGACTGAGAAGGACTATCCTTATCAGAAATATCAGAAGCAATATCATTTGCATGAACAATATTAAGATGAGGATTAATTTTTATTTTATTAACAAATCTGTCATTTGATCCGCAGATATAACCGATGGTAAAGTATGTAAAGAGGCAGCACAATTACTAGTCGAGCCATATACTGGATCAATAGGGGAAATATGATGCATAACCGGCAATCTTCTAGCAGAAGAAAATGAGTGTCTACTAAAAGGGATATCATTAAACTGCATACAAATCCTACCGTCAGGAGTTTGAGTGATATGAGAATACTCAGAATTAGTGACTGCATCGGCCATCTGGTTTGGAGGAATAACTGATTCCAAAGTCCAAGTAGTCAAAAAATTAATATCTTTCCATTTTATAGGTCGTCTAGTAGTGACCTTAGATCTAGCAAAATTAGTTTCTACCAAAATAGTTTCAGCAAATGTATCATATAATTTACATTTTGGATTTAATGTAGAAAGCAATTTGAAATAGATTCTATAAGGCAAGCAAATTAATTCAGATTCAGATGCATAATTATAACCATGTATCTTAACATTTAAAGTTAAAGCATCAAGAATATTAACATCAGTTAAAGATAATTGCAAATTCCGCTGAGTATTAAAGTATACTGGACCGTATGCCACAGTAGATTCAATCGAACCCATTAAAAATTGTCTAAAATTTAAATTTCTAGCATCACGTAAAGCAGCTAAAAATATCTCAGGTAACCCTTTAAGGGTTAGAGCTTTAAAAGCAATCTGAATCATGTCAATATGCAAGAAGTTATACTGAAGTTTATATAAGTCAATATCTCGTTTATTTAACAAACGAATAATCTGTTCGGACGAATTTAACGCCAAAGATTGTTCAGTAGTTTTAATCAACTGTTTATTAGATAATAATAATAATAAAATAATAATAATAATAATAATAATAATAATAATAATAATAATAATAATAATAATAATAATAATAATAATAATAATAATAATAATAATAATAATAATAATAATCATCATCATCATCATCATCATCATCATCATAATAATAATCATAATAAATGATGATGATGAAATTTCAGAATGATTTGTACAACCAGAAGTTTTTGATAAAAACTGACACTCAATCTGTAAAATTTATGCTTGACAAAGATTTCAAGCACGATGCTTCAAAATTGATATTCGCTTGGTGGCAAGCACAATTAGCCCCCTTTGATTTCGAGATTCAATATTAAAAGGGAGTTGATAATTCTTTAACGGATTTTTTATCCAGGGAATATATTCAATAAATTATGTTTTTCCAAACTCTTCTTGATGATGAAACTCTAGTTGAAATACTGAGAGTTCTTACACATTTGCCTAGAGATATGAAAACTCATATTATTACGAAGATTGTTGATAAAGTGCTAAATGAAGATTTTTCTCATATTTAGATAGAATATTATTCAGATGATTATTTGAAAGATTATTTTTCAGAATGATAACAAAAGAATGTTTTGTTTGCAGAATAGATCCTCCTTGGATTCACGTCAAATGAAGAGGAAGGGAAAGAACAGCTCCAAACAGAGGAAATTATGGAAATCCATCATATGGATCCATAACCAGGTCATCGCAAGAATCGTCATACAGATCTGAATCAAATATCCTAGTTATACAAATGAGAAAAAGAACTTTGATTAACTAAAAGACTTCTTCTCAGGAAGAATCCTCATCAAGTTCACAACAATTGATAAATTTGAAAGATATTCTAAAAGATAGTCCATTGTATGCTCATATGCAGGCCTACTTGAAAGGTAAGAAGTAGAAATATACTTTTGTTTCAATTATAAGAGAGGATTCTGATGATATCAAATCCTATGAAAAATTACAGAAAAAGGAAATAATATTTGTCTTAGAAAATTCTAATTTACAACGAAAGAATGAACCTTGGTAGATATTTCAATGATATCTTGTAAATGCATTATATTATCTAGGAGAGTCATATAAAACTCGATCCTACTATGAAGAAATTCTGATGAGTAGAGGAAGTGCAGAATTTCAGCACTTTTCCGGCATGGGTCATAATTCACATGAGAAAAGTTATAACTTTTCCAAAATTATTATAAAGTAGATTATATATGTTGAAGACTGGGACATGTCAGCCTTGAAATAAAGACAAATAAGTCTCAACAATACCCGAATGAATTTTATTTATTGGGATTATATCTGAGCATTTGAGAAAGTGCTATACTACAACAATGATAAGCACAAACACACTTGGTTCGTAAAAGTGTGCGAAATTTTTTTTGCCAAACCAATACCAAATTGGTTTATTAACTGGTGGTCATACCATGGTCGAACTATTCAAATTCTACCAGAACCATTCTTAAATTTATACAAAGAATGGATTAGAGTATCACCAGTTCTAAATAGATTATATCGTGAAGATCATGTATGTTGGATAGAAAGGATAGATCAAATATATTTTTTCATAGAATTTTCAATACATTGGATACATAAATAGACACCTGAAGTAGGGTTCAATGAGGAAAATATTCCTTATCTTTACAGGACTTATTATAATAATTTCTGGGATAAACACTTAAAACAAGATCCCAAGACTAAATAATTAATTGGTCAAAAACTTATAAACTCAATTAAAGAAAAAATTGTTGATTATAAAACAATTCGTCCAGAAAATATTATTGAGGATTACTCAGTTCGTAATATTGCCAGAAGAAACTCCTTTCAAGAAGGAGATAAAGAATAAATGATTCAGGATTATCTTGAGGAAGTAAGAAAGAATTTACTTCAAACCATAACTCAGTATACAAATGAAAAAAAATGTAGAAAGGTCTCTCTTTTCTTTAACTTTTGTAAATCTCTTGTAAAGACTCTCTCTTTTGATTACTGTTCCGATATCTATATAAATAAACCTGCCAGTTCTTCAGAGTTACTTGAGCTTGGAGACAACGTCCTTTATAAGGTAATCATTTTAGTCTTTCTTTTTAGTACGTCTCTCATAGCCAGGACTATGTCCGGCTAAAGATTATCTATGTCAAATAACTAACTTCTCTCTTATATAGACCATGAATGGATCTAAGTTTTATTTAAATATAAAGGAATTTTAGTATGACTTTTCGACTTGGTTCCGAGATCGAGGTACAATCGAATATAGTACTACTCTTATTGGCTTTGTTTTAGTGATTCCGTCTGTCCAGCCGTGGTTTTTTGTCCAAAAAAGGAGTTTGATAAGTAGGGCATTTTATACCCGGTTAGAACTGCCAAGACACATGTGCTCAATAAGTTGTATGTATTAGATTCTGATAGACCCTTTGCTAGGGTAAAAGGTTTATCATGCAGTCTGAAAAACTATGCCAAAATTCTTGTGTATTTCAATTCTTTTGCAGGCGGACTACCGCTAGCTTAAGGATGCTTAACTTACTAGATCTATGACTGGGCGGATTACCGCCAGGTCCTTGATCCTGTAAATCTGGTATCAAAGCCAAGAACTTTTCATGGTATATATGAGATGGAGGTGAAATATTTGGCATAGATATAATCTTTTCACCTATGGATATAGCAGAAACGAGTACTAAAAGTAATAGACTGGAAGAGGTAGATATACCTCATAACCTTGACTTGTTAAACAAGTAGACAATTCCTAAAGTCCCTATAAAAACTATCTATGATTATGGTTGGTTTGATAAACTATCTTCGGAACAATTGATTAAAACAACTGAGCAGTCTCTTGCTTTGAATTCTTTTGAATAGACTATTCGTTTGCTAAACGATTGTGATGTGATTTTATATAAAAATCAGTATCATTATTTGCATGTTGGTATGGTGTAAATTGCCTTTAAACCTTTAACTCTTAAAGGGTTGCCTAAGACTTTTTTAGCTGCTCTTCGCGGTGCTAGAAATTTGAATTTCCGACAGTCTCTTATGGGTTCGATAGAATCTATGGTGGCCTATGGTCCAGTTTATTTTAATACTCAGCCGAATTTGCAGTTATCTCTCACTGATGCGAATATTCTCGATACTTTAACATTAAATGTTAAAATTCATGGCTATAATTATGCGCGGGGTTCGGAACTTATTTGTTTATCTTACCGAATCTATTTTAAATTATTATCTACTCTTAATCCTAGATATAGATGATATGATATTTCTAATCAAACTATTTTGGTGGAAACCAATTTTGCAAGATGGTCACTACTAGAAGACCTATTAAGTTGGAAAAAATAGATTTTCCTACTTCATGGACTCTAAATTCTGTTATATCTCCTAATCATTTAACCGATGTTGTTACTAATTCTGATTTTTCTCATATCTCTCAAAATCCCGATGGACGAATTTGTATACAATTCGCGGATCATAGTATGCATCTCATAGGCAGTCTTTTACTAATAACAGACTAATGTCTTATGTGAATCACATTATGAATAGACATTCTTTATCAAGTCGTAGACTTTTGCCTACGATTCATCATATTTCCCCTATCGATCCAATTTATGGTCCAGCTTGAGATCGTGCGGCTTTGTTACATACTATTGGTTTCGATGGAAACTCTGTAGTCGAAAAGGTAAAGATCGACCCACGAACTAATATAGTTCAGATAAATGATGATGCTTCTGATAAGGATATTCCTTCAGCCTCTGAGACGGAGTTTGATTTAAACGATTCTTAATGTTTTCACACTAGATTTATTTTAGCCCAGGTTCTCCCGCAAGAAAACATATTCAAAAAGAATTTTTTGATGAAAAATGGAATCGGTTCAAAACTTGGTTCTTTAATGCTTATAGTAAAGGAGATCTTAATAGTATTTCTCAAGAGTTTTATGAAACTTGTTCTTTACATAATCAAATTATGTATTTTGTTCCTTGTTTTATAACCACCTATCTACCGTTATATATTAACGTTATTGAAAGAACTTATAAAGATGGTAGTGGTAATCTTTTAAAAGCCGTCTACCCTCCTCAGTCATTGTTTGTTTTACCAAATAATACTGGTATTACTTTCTCAGCTTTCCAAAAATTCATTGAGGAAGACATTGCTTCGATCAGTATTACTGAAATTAATGAACTTATTACTCAAAATAATTATTTGAGTCTTTATTTAAAGTGCTGAGTGAACATATCAGCTCTATTGACAAAAAAACTCGATGATTTAACTATTTTGATAAAAGATATTAAGGCCGATATGGCTAAAACAAAATTTTCTATTACTACCGATATTGCTTCTACTTCTGAGAGAAAACCTACGGTACTTTCTACTCATGTTCAAAGACCTTTAGAAATATCCGATTTTAAATCTAGTTCTTTGAAAAATTTAGAAGAACTTCTTGATAAGAAGTTTTCCGATTTAGATATTAAAGAACTTGTTGATAAAAAGCTTTCTAACTTAAAATTTGGGCCTATGGATTTATCACAAGATTTTGCCGACAAAATGGAAAATACTGTTGATTTTAAAAATCAAGTCTCTTCAGAGTTTAATAAACTCAGGGGTTATCCTAAAAAGAATAATGGCTATGCTGCCAAGCCTAGTATGAATATGTATTATTATCCTCATCCGACTCCACAAGATGTTTTGATTGAGGAACGTGACTGGAATCAGACTAAAACGTCTTATAGCGATTTCAAAATTTATGAATAGAATCTCGATGGGTTGACAGATAGGCTATTGATTATTTTGTTGCATCATATGTTAATGTATGCAACTATTTGTAAGAGTGTTAAAAACACATACTGAACAATTTGTAAAATGATTATTACAGATTTTACTGGTCACTTTCGAGGATGGTGGGATGATTATCTCAGCACTGAAGAAAAAGCTTTAGTTGTTAATGCTATAGCCACCGATGAAGGAATTGATAATCTGGGTATGAATTTGGTAAAAAACAGAGAAGATGCTTTTTATACCCTGGTTCTTACTATTTTGAAGCATTTTAATGATAGATTTATCAATCAACATGAGACAATTAACACTCTTCTCAATGGTCTTCGATGTCGGACCTTGGCACACTTTCGATGGTATAAAGTTACCTATCTTAGTAGGGTTATGGAATTACCCGAAAACAAGCTTGAATATTAGAAAGACAAGTTCATAGACGGACTTCCCCCTCTTTTTGCAGAAAGAGTTAGAAAAACTCTAAGAGGAAGTCAGGTTGAAATACCTTATGGCAATTTAAGTTATGGAAATATTATAGAAATTTGTACACAAGAAGGATTAAATTTGTGCAATGAACTAAAAATGGCTAGACAGCTTAAGATGGATAAGCTAAGGGAACAATCTCAATTGGGAGATTTTTGTGAACAATTCGGTTTACCTAATCCCACTACTAAGGAAGATAAATATTACAGGTCTTCAAAAGATGTAGATTCGTACAAAAATAAAAGATCTAAGCGTAGGCATAGATCAAAAGAAGATCGAAAAGATAGAAAAAACTATCGTAAATCTAAAAGATTTACTAAAGACAGATCCGGAAGAGATCTTTCAAAGGTAAAGTGCTACAGGTGTGGTAAACTGGGACATATTGCCCCAAATTGCAAGTTAAACAAGTTGAAAACTTTGGAGCTTGACAACGACACATATGAAAAGGTATATGGTTTGTTATACACTTCAGGATCAGACAATGATTATGAATTAGATTCAGATTCTAACGTTGAATTATTTGATTCCACTGATTATGATAAATCGTACTAATGTTTGTGATACTTATCATGGTCATGATTGCAATTGCGAAGATGACGAAATTTATAAACTTCAATCACAATTTCAAGATTTTAATATGAATACTATCATGTCCGATAATGTGATTGAAATTTTAAAGGATATTTTTGATAGTAAGCTCTGTGAAAAAATTATTAATTTAGCTACTTCAAATGAAGCTAGTTCTTCAAAATTTCTTGGAAAGGAAAAGAATGATTTAAATGATTTTGATATGTGGTACCCTATTCTTTAAAAGAAGTAGATGATCGTATTTTAAAGAAAAATAATTTTTTTAAAAAAGATTCTTCTTTCAACGATTTGAAAATAGAAGTTGAAAATTTGAAATGAGAAATTAAAACTCTTAAGAAAAAAACAACTGATTTGTGATCACCGTATTACTCAGATTGAGATGAATAATACTAAAGAACGGTTTTCAAAAAACAAAGGAAAGCAAGTTGAAGGTGAGCCTGTTGAAGGTGAACAAATTCAATTTGTTAATCCTGATCCTGAACAAGATATGTTTTTGGGAATGACGCAGATTGTTATAGCTCATAAATGGTATATTAAATGTACTATTTTAATTGATAATAGTTTTTCAATTACTAACATTGCAATGATTGATAGCGGTGCAAATGTTAGCTATATTCAGGAAGGTTTGTACCAACTAAATATTTTCAAAAGACTACACATTTGGTAAAATCTTCCTTTGGTCATGCTCTGAATATAGAGTATAAGTTACCCAATGTGAAGATTTGCTAGAATAAAGTCTGCGTTCCTCACTTCTTCTTTTTGGTTAAAAATCATTTAAGCCCTCCAATTATACTTGGAACTCCTTTTATAAATGCAATTTATTCTTTCAAAGGAATCGATGCGAAAGGCTTCTCAGCAAATTACAAAGATAATGAGATAACTTTTTTTTTTTTACAGATCCAGTAACTAGAGATATTAATGCGTTGATTTATATGAAGCAGAGTCATATGGACTCGTTACAATTGGAGTTGTTCAATATGATTATTTTAG
Organism: Solanum bulbocastanum; assembly: GCA_037074985.1. Lineage (NCBI taxonomy): Eukaryota > Viridiplantae > Streptophyta > Magnoliopsida > Solanales > Solanaceae > Solanum > Solanum bulbocastanum. The sequence continues at coordinate 28,520,902 of CM073601.1, read as the reverse complement.
ACTATTTAAAATCTGCTAAGGTAAAGGAGAAAATCAAATTGATTTCTGAGCAGATTGTTGTGGATATTTGTGTAGATTATCCTAGTGCTTTTTGGAATGGCAAAAACATATTGTGACTCTTCTTTATGAAGGAGGATTTTTAGAGGATGATATCCCTACTAAATTCGGCCCTGTCAGATGAATGTTGAGTTAGTAGAATTTTGCAAAACTGAGATTGATAATCACTTACAAAAGGGTTTGATAAAGCCATCCAAGTCTCCTTGGTCTTGCACAACCTTCTATGTTAGTATCACGGCTGAAAGGGAATGAGGTGTTCCAAGATTGGTTATTAACTATAAACCTTTGAATAAACACTTGAAGTGGATTAGGTATCCTATTCCGAATAAAAGGGATCTCTTATCAAGATTATACGATGCTAATATATTTTCAAAGTTTGATACAAAATCAGGATATTGACAAATTCAAATTTTTAAAGAGAATTCTTATAGAACTGCTTTTAACGTTCCGTTTGTGCAATATAAATGGAATGTCATGCCTTTTGGTTTGAAAAATGCCCCTTCTGAATTTCAGAAAATCATGCATGATATTTTCAACCCCTATATGGATTTTATCATTTTTTATATTGATGACATTCTAGTGTTTTCAAACACTTTTGAAATACATGTCAAGCATCTTAATATCTTCAAAAAAGTTGTGATACAAAATGGTTTGGTTATCTCAAAACCTAAAATGAGTTTATTCTAAACTGATATTTGCTTTTTAGGACATCAAATTTGTCAAGGAAAGATTACTCCTATTCAAAGAGCCATCTATTCAAAGAGCCATTGACTTTGCTGACAAATTTCCAGATGTTATTATTGATAGAACTCAATTACAGAGATTTTTGGGGAGTTTAAATTGCATTTCCCCTTTCTACAAACATCTCTCTAGAGACTTAGCCCCGTTATATGACAGGCTAAAAAAGGATCATACGTCTCCTTGGACTGAAAGTCTTAACAACTTGGTATAAGAAATCAAGCCGCGAGTTCAATCACTTTCTTAGCCTTAGCCAACCCTTCTTGGCAAATGGTTATTGAGACTGATGTGTCTAATATTGGATATTGTGGGATTCTTAAACAAATCAGTCTCGTTGATAAAAGTGAAAATTTTCTCATATTCAGATAGAATATTATTCAAATGATTATTTGACAGATTATTTTTCTGAATGATAAATTGGCAGAGGTAGATATAGCTCATAACCTTGACTTGTTAAATAGGTTGACAATTCCTAAAGTCCCTATAAAAACTATCTATGATTATGGTTGGTTTGATAAAATATCTTTGAAAAAATTGATTAAAATAACTAAGCAATCTCTTGCTTTGAATTTTTCTGAACAGACTATTCGTTTGCTAAACGAACGTGATGTGAGTTTATATAAAAATCAGTATAATTATTTGCATGTTGGTATGATGCAAATTTCCTTTAAACCCTATGTATCCAAGGTATTGAAAATTCTATGAAAAAATAGATTTGATCTATCCTTTCTATCCAACATACATGATCTTCACAATATAAATTATTTAGATATGGTGAGACTTTAGTCCATTCCTTGTATAAATTTAAGAATGGTTCTGGTAGAATTTGAATGGTTGGACTGGTATGACCACCAGTTAATAAACCAATTTGGTATTGATTTGGTAAAAATCTTTGCGCACACCTTTACGAAACAAGTCCGGTTGTGGTTATCATTGTTGTAGTACAACACTTTATCAAATGCTCGTATATAGTCCCAATAAGAAAAATTCATTTGGGTATTGTTGAGACTTATCTGTCTTTCTTTCATGGCTGACATGTCCAAGTCTTCAACAGATATAATCTGCTTTATAATAATTTTGAAAAAGTTACAACTTTTTTCATGTGGGTTATGATCCATGCCGAAAAAGTGCTGAAATTCCGCACTTCATGTACTCATAAGAATTTCTTCATAGTAGGATCGAGTTTTATATGACTCTCCTAGATAATATAATGCATTTACAAGATACCATTGAAATATCTTCCAAGGTTCATCCTTTCGTTGTAAATCAGAATTTTCTAACAGAAATATTATTTCCTTTTTCTGTAATTTTTCATAGAATTTGATATCATCAGAATCCTCTCTTATAACTGAAACAAAAGTATCTTTTTGCTTCTTAACTTCCAAGTAGGCCTGCATATGAGCATGCAATGGACTATCTTTTGGAATATCTTCCAAATTAATCAATTGTTGTGAACTTGATGAGGATTCTTCCTGATAAGAAGTCTTTTTGTTAATCAAAATTCTTTTTCCCGTTTGTATAACTGGGATATTTGATTTGAATCAGTATGACGATCCTTGCGATGACCTAGTTATGGATCTGTATGATGGATTTCCATAATTTCCTCTGTTTGGGGCTATTCTTCCCCTTCCTCTTCCTTTGATGTGAACCCAAGGAGGATTCATTTTGCAAACAAAACATTCTTTCACTATCATTCAGAAAAATAATCTGTTAGATAATCATCTGAATAATATTCTATCTGAATATGAGAAAAATCTTCATTTAGCATGTTATCAACAATCTTCGTAATAATATGAGTTTTCATATCTCTAGGAAAATGTGTAAGAACTTTGAGTATTTCAACTAGAGTTTCATCATCAAGAAGAGTTTGGAAAAACATAATTTATTAAATATATTCCCTAGATAAAAAATCCTGTAAAGAATTATTAACTCCCTCTTTATATTGAATCTCGAAATCGAAGGGGGCTAATTGTGCTTGCCACCTAGCGAATATCAATTTCGAAGTATCGTGCTTGAAATCTTTGTCAAACATAAATTTGACAGATTGAGCATTTGTTTTTATCAAAAATTTCTGATTGTACAAATCGTCCTGAAATTTGAGAACGCATTTAACGATAGTTAACATTTCATGTTCTACCATCGTATATTTCTTCTGGGCTTCGTTCCATTTATCGGAATAAAATCTAATCAGATATTCACTTTTATCATGGGGACTGGTCTATTCAAGAATCCCACCATATCCAATATTAGACGCATCAATCTCAATAACCTTTTGCCAAGCAGGGTTGGGGCTAAACAAGGTAGTGATTGAACTGGCCGCTTGATTTCTTTTACCAAGTGGGTAAAACTTTTAGTCTAAGGAGACTTATGATCCTTTTTCAGTTTGTCATATAATGGGACTAAGTCTCTAGAGAGATGTTTGTAGAAAGGAGAAATGTAATTTAAACTCCCTAAAAATCTCTGTAATTGAGTCTGTCAATAATACATTAGGAAATTTGTCAGCAAAGTCAATGGCTCTTGAATAGGTGTAATCTTTCCTTGACAAATTTGATGTCCCAAAAAGCGAACATGAGTTTGGAATAAACTCATTTTAGGTTTTGAGATAGCCAAACCATTTTGTATCACAACTTTTTTGAAGACATCAAAATGCTTGACATGTATTTCAAAAGTTTTTGAAAACACTAGAATGTCATCAATATAAACAATGATAAAATCTATATAGGGGTTGAAAATATCATTCATGATTTTCTGAAATTCAGAAGGGGCATTTTTCAAATCAAAAGGCATGACATTCCATTCATATTGCCCAAATGGAACGTTAAAAGCGGTTCTATAAGAATGCTCTTTAAAATTTTGAATTTGCCAATATCCTGATTTTAAATTAAACTTTAAAAATATATTGGCATTGTATAATCTTGATAAGAGATCCCTTTTATTAGGAATATGATACCTAATCCACTTTAAGTGTTTATTCAAAGGACTATAATTAATAACCAATCTTGGAACACCTCGTTCCCTTTCTGCCGCGTTATTAACATAGAAGGCTGTATAAGACCAAGGAGACTTGGATGACTTTATCAAACCCTTTTTTAAGAGATTATCAATCTCAGTTTTGCAAAATTCTACTAACTCAACATTCATCTAACAGGGCCGAGATTTAGTAGGGATATCATCCTCTAAAAATCCTTCTTCATAGGGAAGAGTCACAATATGCTTTTTACAATTCTAAAAAGCACTAGGATAATCTGCACAAATATCCACAGCAATTTTCTCAGAAATCAATTTGATTTTCTCCTTTACCTCAGCAGATTTTAGAGAGTCTAAAATATTTATGCTGAACAACTCCAATTGTAATGAGTCCATATGAATCTGCTTCATCTAAATCAAGGCATTAATATCTTTGGTTACCGAATCTGTAACAAAAGAATAAGTTATCTCGGTATCTTTGTAATTTGCTAAGAAGCCTTTCGCATCGATTCCTGTAAAAGGACAAAATTACATTTATAAAAGGAGTTCCAAGTATAATTGGGGGATTTAACTGATTCTTAACAAAAAAGGAGAAGTGAGGAATGCAGACTTTATTCTAGCATATCTTCACATTGGGTAACTTATCCTCTATATCCAGAGCATGACAAGAGGCAGATTTTTATCAAATGTGTAGTCTTTTGAAAATATTTAGTTGGTACTAAACCTTCCTGAATACAGCTAACATCTGCACCACTATCAATCATTGCAATGTTAGTAATTGAAAAACTATTATCAATTAAAATAGTACATTTAATATACCATTTATGAGTTGTAACAATTTGCATTATATCCAAAAACCATATCTTGTTTAGGATCAGGATTAACAGATTTGAATTTGTTCACCTTCAACAGGTTCACCTTCAACTTGCTTTCCTTTGTTTTTTGAAAATCGTTCTTCAGTATTATTAATCTCAATCTGAGTAAAACGGCGATCACAAATCAGTTGTTTTTGCTTAAGAGTTTTAATTTCTCTTTTCAAATTTTCAACTTCTATTTTCAAATCGTCGAAAGAAGAATCTTTTTCAAGAAAAGTATTTTTCTTTAAAATATGATCATCTACTTCTTTTAAAGAATAGGGTGCCACATATTTTCAAAATCATTTAAATCATTCTTTTCCTTTTCAAGAAATTTTGAAGAAGTATCTTCATTTGAAGTAGCTAAATTTATAATTTTTTCACGGAGCTTACTATCAATAATTTCCTTTAAAGTTCAATCACATTATAGGACATAATATTATTCATATTAAAATCTTGAAATTGTGATTGAAGTTTATAAATTTCGTCATCTTCGCAATTTCAATCATGACCATAACAAGTATCACAAATATTAGTACGATTATCATAATCAGTGGAATCAAATAATTCAACGTTAGAATCTGAATCTGATTCATAATCATCATTTGATCCTGAAGTGTATAACAAACCATATACCTTTTCATATATGTCGTTGTCAAGATCCAAAGTTTTCAACTTGTTTAACTTGCAATTTGGGGCAATATGTCCCAGTTTACCACACTTATAGCACTTAACCTTTTAAATATATCTTCCGGATCTATCTTTAGTAAATCTTTTAGATTTACGATAGTTTTTTCTAGCTTCCCGATTTTGATCTATGCCTACGCTTAGATCTTTTCTTTCTGTGTGAATCTGCATCTTTTGAAGACCTGTAATATTTATCTTCCTTAGCAGTGGGATTAGGTAAACCGAATTGTTCACAAAAATCTCCCAATTGAGATCGTTCCTTAGCTTATCCATCTTAAGTTGTCTAGCCATTTTTAGTTCATTGCACAAATTCAATCCTTCTTGTGTACAAATTCCTATAATCTTTACATAACTTAAATTTCCATAAGGTATTTCAACCTGACTTCCTCTTAGAGTTTTTCTAACTCTTTCAGCAAAAAGAGGGGGAAGTCCGTCTATGAACTTGCCTTTCTAATATTCAAGCTTGTTTTCGGGTAATTCCATAACCCTACTAAGATAGGTAACTTTATACCATCGAAAGTGTGCCAAGGTCCGACATCGAAGACCATTGAGAAGAGTTCTAACTGTCTCATGTTGATTGGTAAATCTATCATTAAAATGCTCCAAAATAGTAAGAACCAGGGTATAAACAAGATCTTCTCTATATTTTACGAAAGCCATACCAGGTTATCAATTCCTTCATCGGTGGCTATAACATTAACAACTAAAGCTTTTTATTTAGTGCTGAGATAATTATCCCACCATCCTCGAAGCTGACCAGTAAAACCTGCAATAATCATTTTACAAATTGTTTTGTCTGTATTTTTAACACTCTTATAGATAGTTGCATACATTAACATATGATGAACCTAAATACTCTCATGAAGCTTACTATTACTAATTTCTTTTAAAAGCTCAATCACAGTATCAGAAGTGATTGTATTCATATTAAAATCTTGAAATTGCGATTCAAGTTTACTAACTTCATTATATTCACAATTACAATCATCACCCTGACAAGTAGTACAAGGATTAACAGCATTATTATCATTATTAGATAAATCAAGCAATTCAATATCAGAACCTGAATTGGATCCGTAATCGTCATCTGAACCAAAAGTGTTTAACAAACCATACACCTTATCATAGGTTTCTCCATCAAGCTCACAGCTGGCCAGATGGAGCCACTAAGGCAAAGCCAATAAGAGTAGTACTAGACCCAACTGTACCTCGATCTCAGAACCAAGTCAAGAACCCATACTAAAATTCCTTTATATTTAAATAAAGCTTAGATCTTTTCATGGTCTATATAGGAGATAAGTTAGTTATTTAACATAGATATGAGATCTTTAGCCGGACATACTCCTGGCTAGGAGAGAAGGTGCTAAAAAAAGAAAAAGAAAATAAAGTACCTTGTAAGAAGGGTTGTCACCAACACCTAAGTCTGAAAACTGACGGTTTATTTGTAATAGGATATCGGAACAGTACTCAAAGAGATGTCTTTACAAAAGATGTAAAACTATGTAAATAAAGATATAATGATTATGATTTTTTCAGATGCCCTTCTCCCAAAGAAAGCTATGGGTTATATACACAAAATTAAAAAAAGAAGAAGCTATGTACAGTACAGGGGTCACATTATCTGGGTCCCTAAACAGTTTATCTATTGTTAAAGAACAGTGTTTTTACTGTTGAGTGGGCTCTGGCAACAGTGTATCTCCTGTTGAGTGGACTCGTTTTCACATGGCTATGTTTCTTTTTTTATGTTGTTTTTCCATGTCTTTCATTTGTTGCAGGAAATCTTCTGCATCTTGTAACTCGATAGTGGTTAGCATCTTGTCGGTTTCCGCCTGCTGTGATTCTCTAGCGGTATCAATACTTGTTTCTCTTCGCATTGAAGTATCAGATTTATCTACCTGAGTGATTGTTTGCAGTAAATTTTTTCTTACGTCTTCTAAATAGTCCTGAATCATTTTTTTCTTTGTCTCCTTCTTGAAAGGAGATTCTCCTGGCGATATGTCGTACGGAGGTATCGTCAACAATTCCCTTTTGTGGGATTTGATTATAATCCTTAATTTTCTCGCTAATGGAGTCTAGAAGTTCTTGACCGATTAATTGTTTGGTCTTGGGATCTTGTTTTATAAGCTTATCCCAAAAATTATTGTAATAAGTTCGGTAAAGACAAGGAATATCTTCCTCCGTGAATCCTATTTCAGGAGTCCATTTGTGAATCTAAGGAATCGAGAATTCTATAAAAAAAATAGATATGGTCTTTTTTCTCCAACCAGCAGATATGATTTGCTTGATATAATCTGTTTAAATTTGGTGATACTTAAGTCCATTCTTTATATAAATTTAGGATTGGTTCCGGTAGAATTTGAATTGTTGGACCGTGGTATGACCACCAATTTATAAATCAATTAGGAATTGGCTCAGCAAAAATCTTTGTGCTCGCCTTTATGAACCAAGTGTGTTTATGCTTATCATTATTGTAATAAAACACTTTATCAAATGCTTGGATATAATCCCAATAAGTAAAACTCATCCTAGTGTTGTTGAGGTTTATCTGCCTTTCTTTCATGGTAGACATACCCCAATCTTCAACATATATGATCTATTTAATAATGATTTTGGAAAAGTTATAACTTTCCTCATGAGGGTTATGACCCATGCTTGAAAAGTACTGAAATTCTGCACTACCTGAACTTATTAATATTTCTTCGTAATAGGACCGAGTTTTGTACGACTCACCCGGATAGTATAATCCATTTATCAAATACCTTTGAAATATCTTCCAAGGTTCATCTTTTCTCTGAAGGTCAGAGTTTTCTAAAAGAAATATCATTTCTTTCTTTTGCAATTTTTCATAGGATCTGATATCATCAGTATCCTCTTTTGAGATGGAAGCAAAAGTCTCTTTTTGCTTTTGACCTTCCAAGTAGGCTTGCATATGAGCATATAATGGACTATCTTTTGGAATATCTTCCAAATTAACCATCTATTTCGGACTGGATGAAGACTTTTCTTGGGAACAAATCTTTTTGCTGATCAACGTTCTTTTTCCCAATTGTATAACTAGGGAATTTGATGAGGATATGTATGACGATCCCTGCGATGAACTGGTCATGGCTCCGTATGACGGTCCTCTTCCTGAGGCCAATATGCCCCTTCCTCTTCCTTTGATGTGAATCCATAGTGGATCCATCCTGCAGATATAACATCCTTTCGTCATTATTCAGAGAAATAATCTTAGATAGTCATCTGAGTAATATTCTATAAGAATATGAGAGAAATATTCATTTAAAATGTTATCAATAGTCTTTGTAATGAAAATATCTTTCAGATCTCTTGGTAAAGTTCTGAGAACCCTCAGTATAGTAACGAGAGTTTCATTATCAAGAAAGGTCTGAAAAAACATGATTATTGAATGTATTCCTTGGATAAGAAATCCGGTAATGAGTTATCAATTCCCTTTTTATATTGAATTTCAAAGTCAAAAGGGGCTAATTGCGCTTGCCACCTTGCAAATATTAATTTCAAAGCATCATGCTTTAAATCTTTATCGAACATGAATTTGGTCGATTCAGCGTCAGTCTTTATCAAAAACTTCTGGTTGAATAAATTGTCCTGAAATTTCAAAACACATTTAACGATAGTCAGCATTTCATGAGCCACCGTTGCATACTTCTTCTGAGCCTCATTCCATTTTCTAGAATGAAACCTAATCAGATATTCATTTTTATCATGAGAATTAATATATTTAAGAATTCCTCCATAACCAATATTAGACACCTCCGTCTCAATAATCTTTTGCCAAGTAGGGTTGACGAGGGTTAAGCACGGTAGTGATTGCACTCGTGACTTGATTTCTTTGACCAAGTTAGTATAACTATCATTTCAAGGAGACTTATAATCCTTCTTCAACCTTTCATATAATGGGGCCAAATCTCGAGAAAGATTTTTATAGAACGGGGAAATGTAGTTTAAACTTCCCAAAAATCTTTGCAATTGAGTCATGTCAGTAATAACATCAAGAAATTTTTAGGCAATGTCAATAGCTCTTTGAATAGGAGTGACCTTCCCTTGACAAATGTGATGTCCTAGAAATCGAGCATCTATTTGAAATAAACTTATTTTTGGTTTTGAAATAACCAAACCATTTTGTATTACAATTTTCTTGAAAATATCAAGATGCTTGATATGTATTTCAAATATTTTAGAAAACACTAGAATGTCATCTATATAGACAATAATAGAATCCATATATGGGTTGAAAATATCATTCTTAATTTTCTGAAATTCAGATGGAGCGTTTTTCAAACTAAAAGGCATGACATTCCATTCATATTGTCCAAACGGGACATTGAAAGTTGTTATATAAGGATGCTCTTTAAAGATTTGTATCTGCCACTAACCTGATTTTTGTATAGGTTGTTATACACTTCTGGAGCATTCATGACATTCTATTCATGTTGTCCAAACGGGACATTGAAAGTTGTTCTATAAGAATGCTCTTTAAAGATTTGTATCTGCAAATGACTTGATTTTAAATCAAATTTTGAAAATATATTGGCATCATATAATCTCAACAGTAAATCTCTTTTGTTTGGAATAAGATACCTAATCCATTTTAAAAACCTATTCAACGGTTTATAATTAATAACCAATCTAGAGACTCCTCGTTCCCTTTCAGCCGCGTTATTAACATAAAAGGTTGTGCATGACCAAGGAGACTTGGAAGGTTTAATCAAACCCTTTTGTAAGAGATTATCAATCTCAGTTTTGCGAAATTCTACTAATATCAATAAGAAGTATGTATTAGATTCTTCACAGACCCTTTGTTCAAGTAAAAGTATCACCATGCAGTCTTAGAAACTATGCCAAAATTCTTGTGTATTTCGATTTTTTCGCAGGCGAACTACCGCTAGCTTAAGGATGCTGAGTTTGCTAGATCCATGACTGGGTGGACTACCGCCAGATCACAGGTACTGTAAATCTAGTATCAGAGACTAGAACTTTCATGGTATATATGAGATGGAGGTGAACTATTTGGCATAGATATGATCTTTTCCTTATGGATCTGGGAGAAACGAGTACTAAAAGTACTAGACTTGAAGAGGTAGAGATACCTCAAAACCTTGACTTGTTAAATAGGTGGACAATTCCTAAACTCCCAATAAAAACTATCTATGATTATGATTGGTTTGATAAACTATCTTCTAAACAATTGATTAAAACTACTAAGCAATCTTTAGCTTTAAATTCTTTTGAACAGACTATTCGTTTGCTAAACGAGCACGAATTGAATTTTTATAAAAATCAGCATAATTATCTGCATATTGGTATGGTGCAAATTGCCTTTAAACCTTTAACCCTTAAAGGGTTACCCGAGACATTTTTAGCTGCTCTTCGTGATGCTAGAAATTTAAATTTTCGATAGTCACTTATGGGTTCGATAGAATCAACGGTGGCCTATGGTCCCATTTAGTTTTATACTTAGCCTAATTTGTAGTTATCTCTTACTGATGCGAATATTCTCAATGCCTTAACATTAAATGTTAAAACGCATGATTATAATTATGCACCTGGTTCAGAACACATTTGTTTATCTTATAGAATTTATTTTAAATTTTTATCTACTCTTAATCCTAGATGTATATTATATGACATTTCCAGTCAAACTATTTTGGTGGAAACCAATTTTGCAAGGTCCAAGGTCACTACTGGAAGAGCTATTAAGTGGGAAGAAATAGATTTCCCTACTTCATGGACTCTAAATTCGGTTATATCCCTAAATAAGTTAAACAGATGATGTTACTATTCTGATTTTTCTCATATTTTTCAAAATCCCGATGGAAGGATTAGTATTCAGTTTGCCGATAATAGCTATGCACCTCATATGCAGTCTTTTACTAACAACAGGTTAATGTCTTCTGTGAATCACGGTTATAATACGAATTCTCAATGGAGTCGTAGACTTATGCCTGTTGTTCATCATATTTCCCCGATTGAACCTATCTATGGTCCTGCTCAAGATCGTGCGGCTTCATTACATTCTATTGGATCATATGGAAATTCGGTGGTCAAAAGGGTAAAGATTGACCCATGAACTAATATAGTTCAGGTAAATGATGATTCTTCTGATAAGGATATTTCTTTAGTCTCTGAAATGGAGTTTGACCCCATTTATTCTTAATGTTTTCACACCAAATAGATTTTTGCCCAGGTTCCCTGGCAAGAAAACATATTCAAAAAGAACTTTTTGATGAAAAATGGAATCAGTTTAAAACTTGGTTCTTTAATTCTTATAGCAAAGAATATCTTAATTGTATTTTTCAAGAGTTTTATGAAACTTGTGTTTTACATAATCAAATTATGTATTTTGTTCCTAGGTTTATAACCACCTATTTTCCTTTATAGATCAATGTTATTGAACGGACTTATAAAGATGGGAGTGGTAATCTTTTGAAAGTTATCTACCCTCCTCAATCATCGTTTGCTTTTTCAAATAATACTGGTATCACCTTTTCAGCTTTTCAAAATTTATTGAAGAAGATATTGCTTCTATCAGTATTGCTGAAATTAATAAACTTATTGCTCAAAATAATTATTTGAGCCTTTATGTTAAAGTTTTGGGCGGGCACATAAGCTCTATTGATAAAAACTTGATGATTTGACTATTTTGATAAAAGATAAAAAGGCTGATATGGCTAAAGCAAACCTTGTTCTTACTAGAGATATTGCTTCTTCTTCTGAAAGAAAACCCATAGTTGTTTCTACTCATGTTCAAAGACCTCTTGAAATTCAAGATTTTAAATTTTGTTCTGTAAAGGAATTGGAAGAATTTCTTAATAAAAAGTTTTCTAATTTAGATTTTAAAGAGTTTATTGATAAAAAGCTTTCTAGTTTAAAATTTAAACCTATCGATTTGTCAAAAGATTTTGTTGATCAAATGGAGACTACCGGTGATTTTAAAAATCAAGTTTCTTCAGAGTTTAATAAACTCAGGTGTTATCCCAAGAAAAATAGTGGGTATGCAACCAAGCTGAGTATGAATACCTATTATTATCCCTATCCTACTCGTCACGATGTTTTAATTGAAGAACGTGACTGGAATCAGACTAATACGTCTTACAGTGGTTTCGAAATTTATGAGTGGAATCTTGATGGGCTAACAGATAGACAGTTAACCATTCTTTTTCATCACATGCTTATGTATACAACCATCTGCAAAAGTGTTAAAAACACTGATAGGACTATCTACAAGATGATTGTGGCAGGTTTTTCCAGCCAGCTTCGAGGCTGGTGGGATAACTATCTTAATACAGACGAGAAAGCTTCCATTATTAATGTGGTGGCTACCGATGAAGGTTTTAATAATTTGGGAATGGCTCTTGGGAAAAACAGAGAAGACATTGTCTACACCCTAGTTCTCACTATTTTGGAGCATTTTAATGGTAGATTTACCAACTAGCATGAAACAGTTCGTACTCTCCTTAATGGTTTAAGATGTCAAACCTTAGGTTATTTTAGATGGTATAAAGAAACCTATCTTAGTAGGGTTATGGAATTATCCAAAAATAAAATGGAGTATTGGAAAGATAAGTTTAAAGACGGTCTTCCCCTTTTATTTGCTGAAAGAGTTCGTAAGGCTCTCAAAGGCAATAATATTGAAATCCCTTATAAGGATTTAACTTATGGGAATATAATAGGAACTTCCACACAAGATGGTTTGAATTTGTGCAATGAACTGAAGATGGCCCGACAACTTAAGATAGATAAGCTTAGAGAAAAATCTCAATTGGGAGATTTTTGTGCACAGTTCGATTTACCCGATCCTACTGCTAAAAGCCGCAATAAAGATAAGTATTATAAGTCCTCAAGAACCAAAGGTTCTCATAATAAAAGGAGATCTCGACGGAGATCCAAAGAGGAACGAGAAGTTAGAAAGAGCTCTCGTCAATCTATTTTGGTCAGGAAGAGATCTATCCAAAGTGAAATGCTACAAGTGTGGCCATTTTGGTCATATTGCACCAAATTGCAAACTCAATAAGTTGAAAACCCTGGAGCTTGATGGAGAAACCTATGATAAGGTGTATGGTTTATTATACACTTTTGGTTCGAAGGACAATTACGAATCCGATTCAGGTTCTGATATTGAATTGCTTGATTTATCTTATAATGATAATAATGCTACTAATCCTTGTACTAGTTGTTAGGGTGATGATTGCAATTGTGAAGATAATGAAATTTATAAACTTGAATCGCAATTTCAAGATTTTAATATGAATACTATCACTTTTGATAATGTGATTGAGCTTTTAAAAGAAATTACTGATAATAAGCTTCGTGAGAAAATCATTGATTTAGCTACTTCTAACAAAGCAAGTTCAAGTTCTTCTAAACCTTTTGAAAACAAGAAGAACAATTCAAATGATTTTGAATATTCAGCTCCTTACTCTTTAAACGAGGTTGATGATCGTCTTTTAAAAAGAAATACTCTTTTCGAAAAAGATTCTTCCTTCAATGATTTAAAAATTGAAGTTGAGAATTTTGAAAATGGAGATTAAATCTCTAAAGCAAAATCAGTTGATTTGTGATCATAGAATTACTCAGATTGAGATGCATAATTCTAAAAATAGATTTTTAAAAAATAAGGGTACTGCTGAAAATCATGATGAAAACAAACCTGTTGATCCTGATCCTAAACAAGATATGTTTTTAGGAATGCTGCAAATTGTTACTACTCATAAATGGTTGTTAAATGTACTATTTTGATTGATAATAGTTTTTCGATTACTAACATTGTCATGATTGAATGTTGTGCAGATGTTAGTTGTATTCAGGAAGGCTTAGTGCCTACAAAATATTTTCAAAAAACTACTCATTTGATTAAGTCTGCATCAGAACATGCTTTAGATATAAAATATAAATTGCCTAATGCAAAGATTTATCAGAATAAAGTTTGCATTCCTCATTTCTTGTTTTGGTAAAACTCAATTAAATCCTCCAATTATACTTGGTACCCCATTTATAAATGTGATTTATCCTTTCACAGGTATTGAATCGAAGGTTTTTCCGCCACTTACAAAGATAATGAGATAACATATTCTTTTGTTATAGATCTGATAACCAGGGATATTAATGCTTTAATCAATATGAAGCAGAATCATATGGATTCCTTACAAAAAGAATTGTTAAGCATGAATATATTCGATTCTCTGAACTAGCTCAGGAAAAAATCAAATTGATTTCCGAGCAGATCGTCGTTGATATATGTGCAAATCATCCCAGTGCTTTTTTGAATCGAAAAAGGCACATTGTAACTCTTCCATACGAAGAAAGTTTCTCTAAGGATGATATCTTAACTAAATCTCGGCCCTGCCAAATGAACGATGAATTAGTAGAATTTTGCAAAACTGAGATTGATAATATCTTACAAAAGGGTTTGATTAAACCTTCCAAGTCTCCTTGGTCATGCACAGCCTTTTATGTTAATAACGCGGCTAAAAGGGAACGAGGAGTCCCTAAATTGGTTATTAATTATAAACCGTTGAACAAGTTTTTAAAATGGATTAGGTATCTTATTCCAAATAAAAGAGATTTACTATCGAGATTATATGATGCCAATATATTTTTAAAATTTGATTTAAAATCAGGTTATTGGCAGACACAAATCTTTAAAGAGCATTCTTATAGAACAACTTTCAATGTCCCGTTTGGACAATAGGAATGGAATGTCATGCCTTTTGGTTTGAAAAACACTCCATCTAAATTTCAGAAAATTATGAATGATCTTTTCAACTCATATATGGATTTTATTATTGTCTATATAGATAACATTCTAGTGATTTCTAAAACATTTGAAATACATATCAAGCATCTTGATATTTTCAAGAAAATTATAATACAAAACGGTTTGGTTATTTCAAAACCAAAAATAAGTTTATTTCAAACAGATGTTCGATTTCTAGGACATCAAATTTGTCAAGGGAAGGTCACTCCTATTCAAAGAGCTATTGACTTTGCCTAAAAATTTCTTGATGTTATTACTGACATGACTCAATTGCAAAGATTTTTGGGAAGTTTAAACTACATTTCCCCGTTCTATAAAAATCTTTCTCGAGATTTGGCCCCATTATATGAAAGGTTGAAGAAGGATTATAAGTCTCCTTGAAATGATAGTCATACTAACTTGGTCAAAGAAATCAAGTCACGAGTGCAATCACTACCGTGCTTAACCCTCGCCAACCCTGCTTGGCAAAAGATTATTGAGATGGAGGTGTCTAATATTGGTTATGGAGGAATTCTTAAATAGATTAATTCCCATGATAAAAATGAATATCTGATTAGGTTTCATTCTAGAAAATGGAATGAGGCTCAGAAGAAGTATGCAACGGTGGCTCATGAAATGTTGACTATCGTTAAATGTGTTTTGAAATTTCAGGACAATTTATTCAACTAGAAGTTTTTGATAAAGACTGACGCTCAATCGGTCAAATTCATGTTCGATAAAGATTTAAAGCATGATGCTTTGAAATTAATATTTGCAAGGTGGCAAGCGCAATTAGCCCATTTTGACTTTGAAATTCAATATAAAAAGGGAGTTGATAACTCATTACCGGATTTCTTATCTAGGGAATACATTCAATAATCATGTTTTTTCAGACCTTTCTTGATAATGAAACTCTCGTTATTATTTGAGGGTTCTCAGAACTTTACCAAGAGATCTGAAAGATCTTATCATTACAAAGATTATTGATAACATTTTAAATGAAGATTTCTCTCATATTCTTATAGAATATTACTCAGATGATTATCTGACAGATTATTTCTTTGAATAATGACGAAAGGATGTTATGTTTGCAGGATGGATTTACATTAAAGGAAGAGGAAGGGGCAGATCGGCCCCAGGAAGAGGATCGTCATACGGAGTCATGGCTAGTTCATCGTAGGGATCGTCATAAGGATTCTCATCAAATTCCCCAGTTATACAATTGGGAAAAAGAACGTTGATCAGCAAAAAGATTTGTTCCTAAGAAGAGTCTTCATTCAGTCCGAAGCAGATGGTTAATTTGGAAGATATTCCAAAAGATAGTCCATTATATGCTCATATGCAAGCCTACTTGGAAGGTCAAAAGCAAAAAGAGACTTTTGCTTCCATCGCAAAAGAGGAAACTAATAATATCAGATCCTACGAAAAATTGCAAAAGAAAAAAATGATATTTCTTTTAGAAAACTCTGACCTTCAAAGAAAAGATGAACCTTGGAAGATATTTCAAAGGTATTTGATAAATGGATTATACTATCCGGGTGAGTCGTACAAAACTCGATCCAATTACGAAGAAATCTTAATAAGTTCAGGTAGTGTAGAATTTCAGTACTTTTCAGGCATGGGTCATAACCCTTATGAGAAAAGTTATAAATTTTCCAAAATCATTATTAAACAGATCATATCTATTGAAGATTGGGGTATGTCTACCATGAAAGAAAGGCAAATAAACCTCAACAACACTAGGATGAGTTTTACTTATTGGAATTATATCCAAGCATTTGATAAAGTGCCATATTACAATAATGATAAGCATAAACACACTTGGTTCATAAAGGTGTGCGCAAAGATTTTTGCGGAGCCAATTCCTAATTTGTTCATAAATTGGTGGTCATACCACGATCCAACAATTCAAATTCTACCAAAACCATTCCTAAATTTATATAAAGAATGGACTAAAGTATTGCCGGATTTAAACAGATTATATCATGCAGGTCATATCTGTTGGTTGGAGAAAATAGACCATATCTATTTTTTTTTAATAGAATTCTCGATTCCTTAGATTCACAAATGGACTCCTGAAATAGGATTCACGGAGGAAGATATTCCTTGTCTTTACCGAACTTATTACAATATTTTTTGGGATAAGCTTATGAAACAAGATCCCAAGACCAAACAATTAATCAGTTAAGAACTTTTAGACTCCATTAGTGAGAAAATTAAGGATTATAATCAAATCCCACAAAAGGGAATCCCTGAAGATACCTCCGTACGACATATTGCCAGGAGAATCTCCTTTCAAGAAGGAGACAAAGAAAAAATGATTCAAGACTATTTAGATGTAGTAAGAAAAAATTTACTTCAAACAATCACTCAAATAGATAAATCTGATACTTCTATGTGAAGCAAAACAAGTGTTGATACCGCTAGAGAATTACAGCAGGTGGAAACCGACAAGATGCTAACCACTATCGAGTTACAAGATGCAGAAGATTTCCTGCAGCAAATGAAAGCCATGGATGAAAGACATGGAAAATCAACATAAAGGAAGAAACATTGCCAAGTGAAAACGAGTCCACTCAACAGGAAATACAATGTTGCCAGAGCCCACTCAACAGTAGAAACATTGTTCTTTAATAGTAGATAAACTAGGGACCCAAATAGTGGAGCCCCTGTATTGTACATAGATTCCTTTTATTTTTTATTTTATCTATATAAGCCTTAGCTTTCTTTGAGAGAAGGGCATCAGAAAAAGTCATAATCGCTCTCTCTTACTTTTCATAGTTTTATATCTTTTGTAAAGACATCTCTTTGAGTACTGTTTTGATATCCTATTATAAATAAACTGGTCAGTTCTTTAGACTTGGGTGTTGGTGACAACCGTCCTTATAAGGTACTTTATTTTATTTTTCTTCTTTTAGCACCTTCTCTCCTATATAAACCATGAACGGATCTATGTTTTATTTAAATATAAAGGAATTTTAGTATGGGTTCTTGACTTGGTTCTGAGATCGAGGTACAATCGGATCTAGTACTACTCTTATTGGCGTTGCCTTAGTGGCTCCATCTGGCCAGCCGTGAGCTTGATGGCGAAACCTATGATAAGGTGTATGGTTTGTTATACACTTTTGGTTCGGACGACGATTACGGATTCGATTCAGGTTCTGATATTGAATTGCTTGATTTATCTGATAATGATAATAATGCTGCTAATCCTTGTACTTGCCAGGGTGATGATTGCAATTGTGAAGATAATGAAGTTTATAAACTTGAATCGCAATTTCAAGATTTTAATATGAATACAATCACTTTTGATAATGTGATTGAGCTTTTAAAAGAAATTACTGATAGTAAGCTTCGTGAGAAAATCATTGATTTAGCTACTTCTAACAAAGCAAGTTCAAGTTCTTCTAAACCTTTTGAAAACAAGAAGAACGATTCAAACGATTTTGAATATATAATAATAATAATAATAATAATAATAATAATAATAATAATAATAATAATAATAATAATAATAATAATAATAATACTGTTTAAAATTCCTGAATACTAAAAAATGAACTGACTCACTAACTTTATCCATGAAGCCTCTATTAGATTGGGATATATGCCAGGACATGAACCACAACTACCTGACTATTCCACTAATAATGATTAATCAAATAAACTGAACTAACTAAGCATGAGCCCTCTGAAAGTAAGGTGGTCTCACCAACTGCTGATGGAAAGAGTGTTACGACTGAGACTACCCTCTAGACATGACATGACAAATAGGTTCTTGAGAGACCATAAACAAGTCACTTAGCATAAGCATGAGATATCAACATAATAGAAATGAAGAGATAAGTGAAATATAAATCTCAACCCTTTAACTCAACATGATGCCGAAATCGAGTACAAAGACCGAAATGATGGAATCTTACTAAGTTTAACAAAAAGTCTCTACTATAATATGTGTGACTAGGAAAAGCCCTAACTCATGAAATATGTATGAAAACTTAAAAGGATGAATTAGACAATAAACACATAATGTGTGATCATTCCCTCGAACCATGAGGACTTACCACAAGCTAAGCAAAGATGAAGTAATCCACTAGCAACAACCGGATGGAGGGACGTCAAACCCTATATTATAAGTAATATAGGCACAAGAAATATATGCGTTAGTACTTGAAATGTATTGAATATGGGGAGGGTGGGGTGCATAAACATAGACATGAAACATGCTAAGTCTTAAAAATGTGATGATGCATGACTAAGTAAAACACATCAAATCTTGATAAACTAAAATAATGAAACATAGGACAAGGTCAATGCAACATTTGGAAATCATAACATAAGCCTAAATCATAGTCATTCGAGATAGTCATAAGCTTTGTGAGATGTTTATCATTAACCAACATAGCCCATGGGAGCTATAACATGGAATCTAGTATCTTACTCCCACACTGAAAAGAGATTGTCCTACTTGCCAAGGTAAGGACCATGTTCTTAAGCTTATGTGGATCCACTTGCCATGTCCAATCCGAAACCAAGGGGGTACTAACTAACAGCTGAGTCCTCTCCGAACCGCAGGAGATAGTTGCCCATCATACGGCTCACCAACTTCATTTGCCTTTATGGGAGGCTCGCTCCGGGCAGGTTCGGATCACTTACAATACACGGGCTCTACGAAGGAAAGGGTTGGGTTAGGAGCGTTTTCAATATGATTCTTAGGGAAAAAGTCATATGGAGGCATGTAGTTATGGGACAAGGGGACTATCACTAGAGACCCAACCTCTAATAATGGTAGAGTCTCCATACCAAAGTTCTCTCGGTGTTATGTAAGCTCCCAATGGAAATAGGTATAATCATATCGTAACCATAATATACTTGAAAAGGTAAAAATCTAATAATATCAATCAAATCATAAACTTCATATCATAGAATAACTCCTTTAAAAATCATGATTTCATAACATACATATAAAGACACTTATCTTAAGCATCCAAAATCATGATTATCTTTCACAATGAGAATACTTTAATTAGAAGCAACCTTTTCGTAAAATATATCGATACTTTATCTAAAGGAATTTTTTCATTGATAATTTCCTCAATTTCATGATGCATGCATAATCTCAAAACATAACTCATAATCATAAAGTAGTTATATAGCATGAGTTCATATGAAAATCATTGAAAACATGTAACTTAGATCAAATCATATATAACAAAATCAGATAAAATGAATTTAGTCATAAACAATTGAACTCACGAGAAAACATGCAAAATCCTAGAATTTGGGTTAGAATCATAGAAGAGAAATAGAGAAATCTTTGGGACTCAATGGATGAAAAAGGACCCATTGATGAACTTCCCACATACATTGATGAATCCTAATCCACTTTGAAGAATCCTTGGAGAGAATTTGGAGAGAAAACCTTGAAAGCTTTTAGGGTTTTGATTGAATGAGAGGGAATGAGTAAAATTTGAAGAGTAAAATTAGTTATAGGACCTTAGAATATTCTAGAAATGACGTAGTTTAGGTGTTAAAAGAGTAGGAAAAACCCAATAAACCCTGAACTTAAAAGTTATCGGAGTGACCTATGGACACCATGTACGATCCGTACAAAGAGCTACGGAGTGTCTTGATCATCCGTAGACAAAGATGCTGAAGAGAAAAAATTCACCCAAGGACCAAGAGACACTAGTACTTCCTACGGTCTGTAGACCTTTTCCCAGGCTGTAGGTCTTCTTTATACAAACCAAGGGATCCCAAAATTTCACCAAATCTGAACCTTCCCTGTGAATCCCCTTTCTATGTGACGTACCACTGCCTACGGACAGTCTAGTTGGTCCATGAGAAACTTTCAAAGACTCTATATTTTCAATTTTCAAGGATCTTCCACAACTGCCCTCCTACGGGCCATAGGACCTTGTACGGGCCATAGGTAGGATTGTACAACATGCACTAGTAAAAAAAAATTGAATTCCCCTTTTAACCCAACTTACCGAGTTTCAAGGTGTTACGAAGAGATCTTACTAAATCACTACCATGATTACCAGAATTTGCATCATAAAATGATGCACCGCTAAATGACGTCAGTATGTGAAATGTACGGTATGTAAAAATGGAAGAAAGAAACATCAAGCTAACTGAGTACATAAGCTGAAAAGTAACTCATCTGAAAGTTGAGCATGTAAATGTAATGAAAAAAATAAACTAACTAAAAATATATTAACAAAGTACATTATAAGTAATATTTTTTTATCTATAAATAAAATAAAATTATATATATAATATTTACAAAATTTTACAAGCCCAAATTTGAAATAAATATATAAACATTGAAAACTATAAAATAACTAAAAATATATTAACAAAGTAGATTATAAATAATATTTTTTATCTATACATAAATAAAATTATATATATAATATTTACAAAATTTTACAAGCCCAAATTTGAAATAAAATATATAAACATTGAAAGCTATAAACTA
This sequence comes from Solanum bulbocastanum, assembly GCA_037074985.1. Taxonomy (NCBI): domain Eukaryota; kingdom Viridiplantae; phylum Streptophyta; class Magnoliopsida; order Solanales; family Solanaceae; genus Solanum; species Solanum bulbocastanum. Next base: position 28,499,361 of record CM073601.1, on the reverse strand, counting down.
ACTAAAAATATATTAACAAAGTAGATTATAAATAATATTTTTATCTATAAATAAATAAAAGTATATTATTTACAAAATTTTACAAGCCCAAATTTGAAATAAAATATATAAACACTGAAAACTATAAACTAACTAAAAATATATTAACAAAGTAGATTATAAATAATATTTTTTTATCTATAAATAAAATAAAATTATATATATAGATATATATATTATGTCGGTTTGGTTTGAGTTTGGTTTGAATTTTTTTCATTTAATACCAAACCAAACCAAGAGTGGTCCTTTTTTTTTTCAACCGCCAAATCAACCAAACCAAACCACAAGTCGTTTTCTTTTTGGGTTTGATTTGGTTCGTCGATTCGGTTTGACTTTACGGTTTGACTTGTACACCCCTAGTAATGGGTATTGGGGCTTTTTCTTTAAGATTTTAGAGAGTTTATTTGTGGGTAAATCGGGTTGATTAAATGGGCGGGTTTTTTATAATTTGGGTTAAAAGATTGGTCAATCCAGATTGTGGCGTAGGATTGCGCCACGTGTACACAATGAGTGTTCCATTAGTGGAAGGGGCAAATGTGCACCGATTATTGGTCGACAAGGACTTTGATGGACAAAAAATATGACGGAGGATATTGACATACCATTTTTAAAAGTTCGGAATATATTTATCCTTTTATAAAATGCCAATAAGGCCAATTGACATTTGAAGTGGTGGCCAACAAAATGGAATATATTTTGTCTGGTCACATGTACCTGCTACTTCATTCACCCACCTTTATTTATATTGGTATGTTATATTAAAATAAATACATGTCTTTTTATTTATTTAATTTTTAAAACAAAAAGCAATTTAATTTTTATTATTTATTCATTACTTTTTAAAAAAATATATTTTATTAATATATTTTCATTATTAAATGTTTATTATTGTCACTTCATTCAACGTGACATGTTATATTATTGAAGTATTACTTCCTTCAATGTGACACGTGATATTATATAGGGCATTCACTGCCTTTGAAGTGACACAGTATTATTACGTTGGGACATCGCTTTCCTAAAAAGTGACACGTTGCGATGTCACTTCCTTAAAAAGTGACATGTTGGGATGCGCTTTCCTAAATTTACATTATGTTATTGGATCATCACCTCGTTCAAATTGACGCATCACTTTGGATTATCATTTCCTTCGAGAGTAGTACACTTGAAATTGGGTCATCATCTCCTTCAGTATGACATGTTAAACCAGGTTTGTAAAAATTATATTTGTATTTATATTACATTTTTCACTGACAATCTTTTTGGACATTGCAATACACAAAGTGGACTATGTCAAAATAGGACGCATCACAATGTGAAACTTTTTCTTATTAGCAAACTGGGACATAGTCCAAAGAGAAACATCAAACTCTTAGGTCGCGATTTGAGGAGCAACTTCCACCACAATCAAACCACATCCCTATCATAAGGCGTGTGAGTATTTCTTGGGGTTTAATAGTTCCAGTTTCGCATCCAGTGAAATTTTTTAACTCTCACCAAAGGCAAATTTTCAAATTTGAGTGACAATACACCTAAAGCTTTGAAAGTTAAGCCTACGTAAGTTCTTACCTATGGGTGTGAAAGGCCTGCATTTATAGTTGAGATGTTTGTAAGCGTATTTTTCACACTTTACTAATTTGTCACTCATCCTTAAGCTAAATGTTATTTTCACATAAGAGATTTCATTTTCAACCGATTAAGTCGAACTACAATCAATCTGATTCCCAAAGTTTAGGGATATGTAGGCGGGCTCAAAGTTGAAAACTCGATTGTGCTCCAACGAACCAACTTCTCATTCCATTCCCAAGCATTTCGATGTTTCATACTTTGGCACCAGAATGGCTTTAGAATTCTTTCAAAATTGTGTGTTAAATCAAGCGTCTTTCGAACTACTAGTGGCATGAGTTCTCATGGAACCCGAGATAAGTAGGAAATCATACCAGGGTCCGCCACGATTCCTCAAAAATCCTTACCATCCACCATTCTCAAAAAGTGAATGATCAAGTTTCTTCTTTTCCATATGCTCCATATAATAAATGCAGGAACCGCATTAAAAATTGGTTTCAGTTTTGTAGAGCAGTCAGCATTCCACCAATCCTCTAGAACTTGCCTAAGCTAAACCACTGGAAAATGCAAACTTGCAGCTTCTATAAAAAACCTCCACACTTGATATGAATTAGAACAGAGAATAAACAAATACATAAAAGATTCTTGTATATTATCATTACAACAACAACACTCCATATAATCAGTTATGCCCCTTCTAATCAAAACCTCTCCTATAGGAATTCTTCTGAACCACATTCTCCACAAAAGGAAAGGCACCTTAAAAGGTATGTCTTTTTCCCAAATGTTAAGGATTAGCTCTATAGGTTCTTTCCTCACCCTACACAGCTCCCAAGCAGACCCAATGTTAAATTTCTCGGTACCACTAGGCATCCACCAAGGCTTATCTCTGCCCTCTGCAAAAGGCATATCTCCCAGAACATTTATAATGTGCCTACAAACCTCCTCATTGAAGATAGCAGCTAACACCTCATTATTCTATCCTCCTACACTGTACAATTGAAAAACTGATTCAATGTGTCCATAATCATGTGAGATAGGTAAGACATACTGCAGGGCTCTCAATTGTGTCCAATTATCAAACCAAACACTAGCATGACCTTCTCTTGGTTCCCACCAAATTTCTTTATCTAAAAAATCTCCAGCTTGAAGCATAGCCTTCCATACCTGTGAACCACCATTTCATTCAACTACATGAGGTCTATGTCTCTTACAATATTTGTTCCACATAAAATTAGCCCATAAAGAAATGGAAGTCCTAAACTTTCACCAGAGTTTTGCGAAAAGAGATTTGGACACATCAAATAAAGATCTAAACCCCAAACCTCCCTCACTCTTTGGAACACAGATATCATCCCAAGCAATCCAGTGAGTGGCTCTGCTCTCCACTTTAAAGTTCCATAAGAATTTAGCAAAAATCCTATGAATATCATAAACAACACATTTCGGAGGGCTAATAGCAGATAAAAGGTAAATAGGCATACTTTGTAACACATGATTTATTAGAATCATTTTCCCCCCAAAAGACAGAATCTTCCCTTTCCATAATTGGAGATTATTCTGAATTTTTTTGATCAATTCTTAAAAGTGTACCTTCTTCTTCTTACCATGCCCAATGGGACAACCCAAATACATCAAAGGAAACTTTCCTTTAGTGAAACTTGTAACTTCTTCCACTACCTGAACAAAAATCTGTGCTGCTTTGCTGAACATATAGTAAGAACTCTTGTCCTTATTAATAAGTTGACTAGATTGATGCTCATATAGTGTCAGGGTTTTCATAATCAGCTGTAAGGATCTTCTGTCTGTTGCTGCAAAGATAATTGTATCATCTGCATATGCCAGATGATTCAATTGTTCACTCCACTTGGGTAGTCCATAAGACTTAAAATCAGATCTTTCAAACAACTTATTAAGAGATAGACATAAAACCTCCGCAGTCAAAATAAAAAGAGCAGGAGATAGAGGGTTCCTTTGCTTCACTCCCCTGGCAGAATGAAAAAAGCCATGTGCTTGCCCATTATTTAGCACCAAGTACCAATTATTAGCAAGAATCCTCCAAATTTTATCAGTCACATTAGAATCAAAACCCAACCTTTCTAGAGCTTTAATCAAGAAATTCCAGTCAACTCTATCATAAGCCTTGGCCATATCTAGCTTAATAACCACATTATTAGGTTTACCCCTCAATCTTATATCAGAAACAATTTCTTAAGCTAAAAGCACATTTTCAGAGATATTTCTACCCTTGACAAAGCCATATTGATTCTGGGCAATCAACCTTGGGAGAAAGCCTTCCAATCTATCATGAATAAGCCGAGAAATGATTTTATTAAGAAAGTTACTCAAACTAATTGGTCTAAGATCCGAAAAGGAATTCACCACATCCTTTTTTGGTAATAAAACCAAGTTAGTATGCCTAATGGATTTGGGTAACGTAGCACCCCTAAAGAAAGCATGAACAACTTTTATAATGTCAGGGCCTACTATGTCCCAACAAGACTGATAAAAGCAACCAGAAAAACCATCAGGACCACAAGAGCTTTCAGCATTTAGTTCAAAGACCACCCTTTTTACCTCTACTGCATCTGGCATTGCATTAATAAACTCATTATCTGCTGTGGTAATCTGGGGCAATACATGCTGTAATAAGGATAAATCATCAGAAATACTTCCACTAGAAAATTGCTTTTTAAAAAAGGAAACACCCTCTTTTGCAAGTTCAACATCAGTTTGTGTCCAGGAGCCATCCTCTTTCAACATTCTTCTAAGAGAACGCCTTTTTCTTCTACCACTTACAAGACTACGAAAAAACTTTGTGTTCGTATCACCTTCAGCAAACCATTGAACACTAGCTTTTGTCTCCAAAACTCCTCCTCATAATGAAGATAAAGTTTTAATTCTGCATGGGCCTGATTTAATACTGCTCTATTAATAGGAAAAGGGTCTTTTTGAAATAGATCTTCCTTGATTTTCACAATTTCTTCTCTAATAATTAACTGCTTGAAAATATCACCAAACTTTTCTTTACTCCATTTGGCTGAAGCCAACTTTGTGCTCTTTTTCTTTTGCTTCAATTGTAAAAAAATATCAACAGAGTTGTCTGCCACCCAACTTTGTTGAACAACCTCCTTGAAATCCTCCCTTTCAATCCAAAACTTCAAAAACTTAAAAGGCTTAGCAATTGTCAGATTGATAATCCTACAAGTTAGTAATAGTGGGGCATGGTCTGAACTAGTTCTTGCCAGATGTTGTAAATCTGTACTACCAAAGATATCCTGAAATAAATGATTAACCACAACCCTATCTAGACTTTTGAAGATGCAATCTCCATTCACCCTTCCATTCCACCAAGTAAAAGGATTCCCAGAGAAATTAATGTCATACAACTCACAGGAATTAGTACAACAAGCAAAGTCTTCATATTCATGGGGATAAGCAGTCAGTCCCCTAATTTTTTCCTTATCCCCTAATATGACATTAAAGTCACCTCCTACCATCCAAGGTAATGAAAAATCCTGACTTAAAGAAAAAAGATCACTCCAAAGACTATATCTCGATTGTGTTGTACATTTAGCATGCACAACAGTAGACAGTATTTGAATGCCATCCTCAAGGTAAGTTGTAAAGTGAGCTGCTGATCTGAATCTGAAACTACTTCCACATGTATTCCATGATTCACAAACACCCATATTTGGCCATTGGCATTGTAATTCACATATTGCATCCCTAATCTTCTTTTAAATCTTTGAATTTGTCTAGTATCTTGAAATGGTTCCATTAAAGCAATCATTATAAATTTATGATTCCTATGCAACATCTGAACTCTATGAAAGGCCTGTTGAGTATTAACAGACCATATGTTCCAAAACAGTGCTTTAAAACTCATTTAGAGTTTGACTTGGCCACCCTTTTTGCTTGGATTCTTGTGGGGAGTGTATTACTACAATCTGTAGTCTTGCTTTTTTATAACCTTTTGTCAATCTTTTTGGTGACAAATCTCCCTTTTTAATAATATTTTGCGAACAACTCTCATTGTCTCCTTCATCCTTTTCTTCCACTTCCCCAGATTCCATCCCTTCTACCTCTTGACTTGAATATTTTGTGTTATTAGAATTCTGTTGCACCTCTTGATGTGATACTAAAGCATGCAAGGTCTCCATTGACATTGACTTTTTAACTCCCACAGGTATAATAGCACATTCTGATTCTCTACTTCCATTCTCCAAGTATTTTTGGTTGTATTGTATTTGTGCAGGTGGATAACTTCCATCTAAAGTAGTAGCAACCTGAAGAGGTTCCTCATATATTGCATTATTTAATTTCTCCAGTAATGCCAACCCTTTGTCCTGCTCCTGCTGATCATCAGGTATTATAGCAATAGTCATGTCTCTGTTTTCCTGATTTGAATGCTTTCTACTCTCTTCAACATTTTTTCTTGAAGAACCCTTGTACGGATCACTAACATGTTCATTTGTAGGCTTCTGCTTTTCCCTACCAGCTGCACTATCAATCTGGTCATGTGAATCCTCTGCCCCTCCGTCAGCCAAATCTTTTGTCCTTGCAATAGTGTTTTTGTTGGCATCATTCTGTGTGTGTGTTGTTGTGACTCAGTCCCTGGTAGTTAAATGGTTTTGAGAAAATTCAGCCTGATCTGCATTCTCTTTATTTACTATCTCATTATCATTTATACTCTTTGGCGATACTACTTCATTACTTGTTGCATTGCCTGCATTTCTTGTAGTACTTGACACAGCATCCGCATTAAGGTGGAAGACCTTAGTCGCATTATCCTCCACTAAAGCTGCAAAAGAGTTGCCAGTATTGACTGCATGAACCCCATTATTTTTTTCTTCATGATTCTGCCTTGGGACCACTTTATTTGTGGAGTTCCACTTCATAAAGTGTTTTCCCACTCTTATTAGTGGACCTTCCGCCCGTGTATTAGAATCATCCCTTTTCTTATCTACATATGGCCCTTCTTCCATCTGAATTGGTTTTTTGAGTTCCGGATGGAGCACCATGCAATCAATCTCGGCATGGCCCTGTAACTTGCATCTTTTACAATAAGCAGGGAACATATCATATTGTATGTTAATTTTCTCCACCCTTGAAGTTTTAGATTCTTCGTAGACAACTTCTACTTCAATAACCTTCGGAAAATCTGCCAATAGATCAACTTGCACTTTGACTCTAGGTCAATTAGGCCTCGTCTTGTTGATAGTGGCCATGTCAAGATGTATCTGCTTTCCAACAGCTGAAGCCATAGAAAAAATGGATTCCTTAACAAAAAAGGTCGGCTTTAATTCCTGAAAGGAAATCCATGCCATAGATTGTGTTGTTTTCTCCTCTACATTGAATTTAGCATTATAAATAGGTGTTCGCATCATGTACGAATAACCATCTTTGGATGTTATATAATAACTAGGTTTAGACATAATATTGATAAAATCTTCCTCACGATTAAATCTCATTAGAATATGTCTATTCCTCAGTAATTCAATTTTACAATCCCCTTTCACATTGCATGGTTTTGGTATTTGAATCCGTAATTCTTTGATTTCAGGCCATCCGTATGAGAACTTTCCAACCACAGCATACTGAAGGTTCTCAATTTTATTCATTCGATCCGCTTCTTTTTCAGTCCGCACCACCTTTGGTATACCATTGTTGTAATCATTCTTAATAGGTATCGGTTCCACTAATGGATGTACAATTATAGAATCATTGGACCTCTTAAAGATATCAGCATAATGATTCATTCTTGGTAAAACCTCCTTACCATCATTATTCGTAGGCAAACTCTTAGGCTCTAAAGGGATCACATGTTTAGTATTTGTGTGTTGAAGAGCGGGAAAAGAAATATCAGACGAGAGAGGCAAGGCCGGACTAGCATCAAGTGATTTGGCCGGCGGCCATATTAGCCGTGACGGAATAAGTATATCGGTGAACTTAGGTGTAGAGTTTTTTGCTTTCAGATTTGAAATACCATTGATCGGAATTGCCTTGTATAATTAATCGATAGGAATCCGTCTTATTTAGAATCTTGGCCAATTTTAATCTCTTGAATCAATTTGATCACTTTCTAATTTCAATTTGACTGGAGTGACAATTCATTGACTAATTTGCAAATGAAAATGGGCTATTCTTTAAATTTCTACTATTCTAAAGAATTCCGTAACCCCTCACGCACATCACTCTCTCCCTATATATTTTCTCCAAAAGAACGCACAAGGAGAACCTCTACGCGCCCTCTTCCCACTTCAGCTTCCTCTTCTATCCTCCAAAGACCATAAGAACCCTAGCTTGACGCCGCGCCTCATTCCTCTTTTGAATACTCTTAAGTGTGCAAACCATGGGCCTCTGAACGAGGAACCTTGTTTAGATTCCTGTTTTATTCAAATAACGCGAAACGTCGTGGTGAATTAAAAATAATCAATTAATTCAATTAAATTAAATTTAAAAGAATTTTAAGAATAAAAGACTTAAGGAGTCGCTACCTAATTTTAGAAAAATTAGGGAACCATTTAACTAAAAAAATATCTACAAAATCAAAATATTTTAAGTAAGGGTTCAAGTGATTCCAAAGAAAAGGTATTAGCATCCTTCAAAATCCACAATCATGGGTTCCAATTGAATTTCTTTTTACAAATTGAGGAGAGGACAAAATAATATACAAGTATAGTAAACATGCAATATACACAAAGCAATAATATAAGAAATGACCTAGTATTTTCCTAATGTCAATATACATAAGAAATATTATTCGAATTGGAAAGCAATCTTGTGTACCTGTAAACACACTCAGTAAAAGTGTTAGTGATGAATAGATATTGACTAAATAAATGAAAGAAATAATAACTAAAAATAAATACAACCCGTCTTATATATATGGGAGACCTTGGAAGTTGATGGTAATTTCTTTATTGGTCAATTTTAATGTACAGTTTAAATGAACTTAAACTAAATTTCCGTCTTTTGCAATGGGGAGACCTCAAAACCGACAGAGAAGTTTTTTCATTGGCCCTTTTAATTATCAATAAAAATACTAAGAAAATAAAAAAATAAATAATGATAATAACAATAATTTTTAAGCAACAGAGACACCACCAGGCACCACAAACACAAAATGGTTCTTTATCCAACAAACATTAATAAATTCTTGATTAAAATAATATTAAAAAATAGAGATGATCAATAAAATTAAGAACCAAAACTCTTAACAGTAAATGACTTCCCCACATTGTTAATGAAAAATATCAAAAAATAAAAATGAGAACTACTAGATTTATTTAACAAACAATTAAATAAACAAAACTAAATATTAATGACAAAAACACCCCAAAACTAACAATACAGGTTGCTGAAAACATTTTTTCAAAAATACATAAAATTAATTTAAACAACTTAAAAGCTAATGGATACGAACAAACATGACAACAACGATTAAACTAAAACAAATAGAGACGCGAAAACATTTTTAAAATGAAGAACAAAATGACAGTCACATATACAACTCAAAACAATACTAATCTGTATAAAGCACTAAGCCAACATATATTTATAGACCATCAAAATAAATACAAATTAATTTAAAAGTTCACCAAGCAGTAACACAACCACCACCACTAAATAATAAAAATTATAATAATAGTCAACAACAATAATGAATAAATCAACCAAATAGCTCCTCATCGATATAGTGAGCTAAAGAGACAGAGGGGAGAAGTGGACCGGTTCTGTTCGCTGGAGAACGGTGAAGGTTTTGGTTTGTTACGTGGTTCTTTGAGCTCGAAGCTTGTGGAATGTTTGTTTCTAATGGTCGGCGCTGCAAAGTGTCGTGGTGATGGGAGCCCACCTGTCACGAATCAAAACGCGTCATGAGTAACACTCACACTTAACCCCCTAGGTGAGCGAACCAACAAATCCGACCCTAACATATATTTATCATTCAACTTACGAAATACAAACCATAATGTGGAAGCTCAAATCTTATTAGTATAAGAAACACAAATCCACTATAGTCTATTAAATATCATTTCTCAAAACCTGAAAGTCATCGCATCAAGGATGACTACTCTCAAAATACCAAGTCTAAGAGTATTAAAGACATCAAAGTATTTTGTGTCCAAAACCTAAGGACATCATGCCATACTTGAGAGAATCCAGCATGAGCTAGAATGAATAGCTCACCCTGAAATCTGATGTACCAGAAATTGACTAGAGTTAAGGGCGAGTCAAATTCGCAGGTACACTTGTTGCACTCCACAAAAGGAAAATGAAGGATAACATAAATAGGAATCAGTACAAGGCAACATGTATTGAGTAGATATCATCTGCCGACTCAAAATAAAAACCAATATGCATAAAGTAATAACATGAAATCAACTATAGCACTTAGTAGGTGTCAAGCAACAAACATGAACAAGTGACTACAATACCAAAACAAGTACGTAATCAATCCATAATATCAAGAACACACATTAGGACTCAAGCCTCTACACCACGATCTTTTGGGAAATAAATTCTTTGAGTTGAGTTCATTAAGTTATTTTAATATATTTTCCTTTATTGGTACCGTTCCAAAACGTGACAACCGATCCAATAATATTGTGCCGTCTTGTGGCACCCAATCCAAATATAACGTCACTACTAAAAAACAGGCGAAAAACGATGGCCAAAAGAGACGGACTGTGTCATTTTTTAGGTCAAAGTCCATGAAAAAGCGACGCAATCAAGTTCATCGCTTTTTGGCTCGACGCTTTTCAAAAAGAGACGGATAGTGTCGCAAAAAAGCGACAGACTGCATCTCTTTTTGTTTTTTTTTTTAAATTATATTCTTGAATAATGCAACGTCATCCGTCGCTTTTTCGTATTTTTTTAATTTGCAACAACCGATGTAGTCCATCGTTTATTTTCAATTTATAATTTTTTAAAATCTTGAAAAGCTACGGACAAAGAGACTCCGTCTGTCACTTTTTTTAATTTTATTTTTAAAAGAATTCCAAAAAGCGACGCTGTCCGTCGCTTTTTTGCAAATTATATTTTTAAAAACCCAAAAAAGTGATGGACTAAAGGACCATGTCCGTCGCTTTTTCTGCACTATTTTTATACTAGAAACTACAGTACTCTGTTGCCCACCTGCAAATTAAATTAAATTCAATATCAAATCAATTCAGCTCATTCAAGCAAAAACACATAATTAACATGCTACACAAAATATAAACTAACGAGCTTAATTAAACCTTCAAAAATATATAAATCACAATTTAAAGACTTACAAAGTCTTTCAAAATTCAAAATTAGTCCATAAATACTACATTTCAAGATCTACAAACTTCAAGTTTAACTAATTCATAAACAATAATTAAGTTTAAGATTTCAAATAATTAATTATATTCCTAATTAAGTTGAAGTTATTATAAATGAAATTCAAATATATTAAGGTAAAGTTCAAATTAAGTTCAAAGTTCTAATTAAGTTCAAGTTCTAATTAAGTTCACTTATTAAGTTCCAATTAAGCTCAACAAGATTAAGTCATATTCTTAATTAAGTTCAAGTTATTATAAATTAAGCTCAAAGTTCTAATTAAATTCAAATACATACCAAGGTCAATAAGATTTTGAGCAATTCAATCTTCAAATTAAGTTCAAACTTTGAATTAAGTTAAAATTATGTTCAAGCATAATTAAATAGTTCATAGAGACTACATTTTATCAAGATTTCTAATGTTCAACCTAATAATTAGTTCATAAATTCTACAAATCAAAATTTCTAAAGTTCACAACCTAAAGTTCTAAAATCCTATAATAATTCAAGATTTCTAAAGTTCACAACTTAGGGTGTGTTTGGTATGGAGGAAAATGTTTTCTTGGAAAACAAGTAGATTTTTGACTTATTTTCTCATGTTTGGTTGGTGAGTAGAAAATATTTTCTAGTATTTGATTTATGAATGAAAATTATTTTTGAGAAAATATCTATTTTTTTTCTAGAGTGTAGAAAATAATTTTGAATTGAAATTGAAAATATTTTTTAAAAATAAACTTAATTTTGAGGGGGGGGGGGTACGGGCTGGCGGGAGGGGGGGCTCGGGGTGAGGGTGGGTAAAAAAATTTAAAAAATTTAAGTTGAAAATGTTTTTTAAAAATAAGCCTTCGATTGAATTTTTCAACAAACAAATTGTAATTTAAAGTTGGAGGAAAGTTTTGGAAAATGTTTTCTTTAAGTTTTCAAGGAAAGTCATTTTCCTTGAATATGAGGAAAATGAGTTGATTTGGAAAACATTTTACCCAACCAAACATGAGAAAATTGGAAAGCATTTTCCGAAAAATGTTTTCCTTCATACCAAACGCACCCTTAATGTTCTAAATCCTACAATAATTCAAGATATCTAAAGTTAACAACCTAAATTTCTAAAATTCTACAAAAATTCAAGTACTCTAAAATTCACAATTTAAAGTTCTAAAATCTTACAAAAATTCAAAGTACACAACTTAAAGTTCTAAAATTCTATAATAATTCAAGATTTATAACGTTCACAACCTAAAGTTATAAAATCCTACAAAAATTCAAGTTCTCTAAAGTTTACAACTTAAAGTTCTAAAATTCTGCAATAATTCAAGATAATTAACGTTCACAACCTAAAATTCTAAAATCCTACAAAAATTCAAGTTCTTTAAAGTTCACAACTTAAAGTTCTAAAATCCTACAATAATTCAAGATTTTTCTAAAGTTCTAAAATCCTACAAAAATTCAAGTTCTCTAAAGTTCACAACTTAAAGTTCTAAAATCCTACAAAATTCAAGTTCTCTAAAGTTCAGAACTTAAAGTTCTAAAATTCTACAATAATTCAAGATTTCTAACGTTCACAACCTAAAGTTCTAAAATCCTACAAAAATTCAAGTTCTCTAAAGTTCACAACTTAAAATTCTAAAATCCTATAATAATTCAAGATTTCTAACGTTCACAACCTAAAATTATATAATCTTACAATAATTCAAGATTTCTAAAATTCACAACCTAAAGTTCTAAAATCTTACAATAAATTCAAGATTTCTAAAGTTCATAACCTAAAGTTCTAAAATCTTAAAATAATTCAAGATTTTACAATTCACAACCTAAAGTTCTAAAATCCTACAATAATTCAAGATTTCTAAAGTTCACAACCTTAAGTTCCAAAATCCTACAAAAATTTAAGTTCTCAAAAGTTCTAAAATCCTACAATAATTCAAGATTTCTAAAGTTCACAACCTAAATTCTAAAATCCTACAATAATTCAAGATTTGCTAAAGTTCACAACCTAAAGTTCTAAAATCCTACAAAAATTCTAGTTCATATCTAATTCTAAAATCAGTTCTATATAAACTTCAAATTCAAGAATTTCTAAGTTCAATAATTCAAGTATCCTAATTTCAACTTTCATATACTATTCAATATTTTTCTAACTTCAAAGTAATCCAACATTCATGTATAATCTAATATTTTTCTAACTTCAACTTTCAAACTTACTAAATTCAAGAATTTCCAAGTTGGAAAATTCAACTAATCTAATTTCAACTTTCATCTACTATCCAATATTTTTCTAACTTCAAAATAATCTAACTTTAGTATACAATTCAATAGTTTTCTAACTTCAACTTTAAAAAAATACTAAATTTAAGAATTTCAAAGTTGGAGAATGCAATTAATCTAACTTCTAATACTCAATTCACAATCATATTTAAAAATCCCCAATTTAAATGAGAACCCTAAAATAAAAAATTCCAAGTTCTCTCCCTAACTAACATAATCAAATATACAAATTAACAATTAAATAACACAATTTAACAAACTAAAACATTATACTAACTTATAAAAAATCAAATATTACTAGAATTGAAAAAAACTAAAATTATACCCTAACCTTAACAAGCTAAGGAAATGAGGCAGTGGGAACGACGGGCGGCGGCAGCGACGGGGCAAGGCGGCGACGGGACTAATGCTCGGGGAGAGAAGGGAGACGGCAACATGGGGCGGCGTGGACAGCATCGGCATATCTGGTTTTAGAGAGAAGGGAGAGAAGAGAGAAGAGGGATGGGAAAATGGGGAAAACCCCACTTTTGGTTCAACATAATTTAAAAAAAGCGACGGACAATGTCTCTTTGTCCGTCGCTTTAATAAAAATATTTGACCAACATTTTTACCAAAAGCGACAGACTAAGAGACGCTGTCCGTCACTTTTTAAAAATGTTTGACTAGATATTTTGACCAAAAAGCAACATACCAAGAGATGCCGTCCGTCGCTTTTAAAAAATAATAATGAATGAAATAAAACAAATTAAAAATGACGGACAACATGGTTGTTGTTTAATTTATAAATAATTATTTTTAATAAAAAGCGACGAACGACGTCTCTCTCTCTCTCTCTCTCTATATATATATATATATATATATATATATATAATAAATACTTATTAATTATATATATATATTTGACGCAAAAATCCGCGAAAACAAGTGATGGACTAAGAAATGTCATCCGTCGCTTTTTGTAAAATAATTTAAAAATAATTATTTTTATTAAAAAGTGACAGACAGTGTGGCAAATGGCGTCACCTTTTGGAGCAACACTGTCCGTCGCTTTTTTGTCCATAACTTTTTAGCAGTTTTTTAATAGTGGCTGTCACCTCGTGGCACCCGATCCAAATATATCGTGTCCGCTCATGGCACCCAATCCAAATATATCATGCCCGTTCGTGGCACACAATCCAACAACATAGTTAATTCATCATTTTTATCATCACTTTCCACAACAATATTTCATCCATCCTTATTTATTCGAGGAATCACTTTAATAGAACAAGTTTAAGATTATGAATTCCGCGGTGTTGGGATTACATACCAATCACAATAACACATAAATCATTCAAACCATAACAATTAAGTACATAGAAAATTTAATAGAATTACTCAATGACTATCAATCACTATTAAGAGTCTTTCTATGACATATAATTAACCATAACCTACCTCCACAGAAGAGCCGAAGTCTACAAGCTAATTCACCAATGTTTTCCTTTCTTCAATGCCTCAAATGATTTCCAATCTATCAAGTATACAATATTCATAAGCAAACGAGTCTGTAGACACCCATATTACTATATATCTAACTTTAATAACTCACTCAAATTTGTAATTGTTATGAAATATTAATAATAATTAATAAGAAAAAAAAGCGAAACAAAAGAAAAGAAAGAGAAAGTAACAAAATAGAGAAAGAAAGAAAGAGAGCAAGAGAGAAAGTAATAGTATGGAAGAGAATAATAGTTTTCCTTTTACAATTTTTCTGCGTCTCTACATTGCAAATGCAAAGCTCTTTTATAGGGAAAATAATTAGTTGGAGGAATTAGTTTTAGTAAAGTGAGACATATGAATATGCATTATTTACAACACTCCTCCTTGGATGTTCATGAACCAAAAATATCCATAATTATCTGTAATACGCTTTATTTGTTGCCTCATTAAAAATCTTACCAGGAAAATCCATTGGGATAAAACCTTGATTAAGGGAAAAAGAGTGCAACACGTATTTACTCCCCCTGATGAAGACATCACTTAATATCTTGAAGATGACGCATTCCAATCTTGTATCCCAACTTTAAAAAGGTTGAAGTTGGTAATGCCTTGGTGAACATATATGCTAAATTATCACTATAACGAACTTGTTGGAAATCTATTTTGTCACGACTAGATCCTACACCTTGGACGTGGCCAATGCTCGAGAACCATTGCTGGTCCCTAAGCAAACCCTTATCCTGGCTGACTATAAACGGAAGACTAACTCAAGCATAATAAGCTTAGAACTGAATTAAATTCAAAAAACTCAAATATTGAACTTTGAAAATAGTATGAACAATACTCAATAGATAAACTCAGAGTTTGTAAAAAAACATCTCAAAGAAGATACATACTAAAAACCACTCAATATTGTCTATCTATGAAGCCTCTACTATTACAGAAGGATATCGGGACAAGACCTATGACATCTTAAAGCTACTAACTGTAAGGTATAGGTGAAGTCCTCCGGAATATAAGAAGGCTCACCAAAGCTGGCTGGAACTGCAAGTGGTATCTAGAAGCTTCTATTGATGACCATGAATACCTGCATTTGCATCATAAAAGATGCAGGCCAAATGGCGTCAGTACATGAAATGTACGAGCATGTAAGGGAAATTCTAAAGCATAAACATAAGCTTGAACTGATGAAAAATAAACATACTTACATCTTCTCAACTCACTCAACTCAACTCAGTGAAACATATTTCAACCCAACTCAGAGAAATAGGGCTCAACTCAATAATAAGATACTCAACTCAGTGAAACATAATTCAACTCTGGATACTCAAGGATAAAGCAACAATTAAAGATGTAGCATATGAAAAGCTGTAAAATAATAGATAACAACTCAATTGTACGTAGAAATACAATAATAACTCTTATTTGTATGTAAAGATACAAAATAACTCTATTTGAGAAATTCTCTAACTAACAACCATCACTATGAGCTATGTGATGATACAACGTGCCGCCCATGATGCCAGAACTGCCTTATACTTTGCCGGGGTATAGAACTCATCAACTAAGTGGACCCACTAGTCTATGCTTAGAAAGAAATAAGGAATCATCTAAAAATTACGACCATTTCTACCCACGTTGACTACATGGTTTATGGGTGCTGTGAGTTGTTTGAACTTTACCCCATATCAGTGCTCAATACTACTCTCAAAATGTAACTTAGCTCATATGTTTTAAAGAAAAAATTTCCTTATCCCCAACTTTGAGATTGTTACTCAAAAGATTTCTCTAAAAGAGATAGTACTCAAATTGCTCATGAACTCTTTTGGAAATCGGTGTTTCCTCTCATCTTAAATGTAAAAACATTTAATCTTGGAAATACTTAGTTCCCATATACCATTTAAAAAAAGATGAAGCTCAACTCTACTCTTACTCAAAGTCAAATGCTCAAGTCTTAAAACTAGTTTTAAAAGTTTGTTAAAGACTTCTCAAATAGGGTTCATGCCGAATTATGGACATGAACGACTCAATTCAAGGTTTTCACTAACCATATAGAGAACTCAATACTCGAAACTTTACAATTCCATAACTCAAGGACTCAATGATACTACTCATCTCAAGAATGCTCAACTCTGAGGGTTCATGTGTAATTATGGGCATGAACAACTCAACTCAAGGACCTTCATGGGTAACATGTAGTAGTCCCATAATTAGGACTATGATCTCAAAAGGATTAGGAACTCAATACTTAAGACTTAGAACTTGAAGATACTAATCCTCTCAAAGATACTCAAATTATGGAGTTCATGCAGAATTATGGACATGAACAACTCAACTCAAGGGTCTCAACTCTTCTCATTCTCAAACTTACTTCCTCAAAACTTAGCTCAAATCGATAGTTGATCTCAAAGGATTCACAATTTAAATCAAAGATTTTCTTGAGCTCTACTCTTAACTCTTCCTTGAATTTGAATTATTAATTCAAGGATCATTATTTGATATATAGTATCTCTCAACGATTAAATGAAGTTTAGATAGTTGATACTAAGAAACGAGCGAAGACATAAACTGGAGGACACTGGCGCGACATGGAAGATGAATTAAATTTTTGGTCGTGAAATAAATTTTGGGACAATAAACTCTGTATCCTCTCCGCGTCGCGGAGAGGGGGTACTTTTATGGGGATTGGATTTCTAAAACACCTCCGCGACGGGGAGCTGGACATGTATTTTTTCCCTATCTTTTTTTCTTCTCCCTAACTCGAATCAACTCATACCCACTATAATTCTAATGTTAAAATTCAAGAATTCTTTTAACCCATAACAATTTCAGCGAAAACCCACACAAGAACTACTCTCATTCGCAGCTCTCACCTCAAGAACTCAACAAGAACTTCCATATCAAAGAACGAAGCACAAAACCTCAAGAACTCAAATCATTCAACCTCAAGAACAAAATTTACGGATAAAATTCACATGATTGGCGTGTAGGTGAATAGACTTAACACTATGGAAGCTTATTTACCTCTTAGGGATCAAACCTTTGGCAAAACAATCCTCGATTCGCAAGAAAACTTGATTAACACCTTGAACCTTCCCTCTTTTCTCCTCTTTTCTCTTTTTTTCTTTTCTTGAACTCTCTACTAAAACCCTAAGCGTAATTAGTATTTGTAAAACTGACCCAAATCAGATTTGATCCCAAAATATTACTAAAAATTATTTTAATCTAATTAGGTAAGGAAATGACCAAAATACCCCTCAGATTTTTGGGTAACTTTCCTTAACTAGACATGCTAACTTCAAACAGACATATCTCCATCATATGAACTTGAAATTTAGCACACTTGGTGGCCTTGGAAAGAGGATTCCAAGACCTTTTATTTGATACCTTATGGGCCACCTAACTTGTCACGCCTCAAATCCCATTGAGACGGACAGACATCCAATGCCGTAAAGGCCCGAGATAACCTACATATAACCTGTACCTACCATGAGTTTAGCTAGGATAATCATGAAACTCTAACAAGTATACGTTTAAGCTACAATGATAAAAGAACAACATAGGTAGGGCCAAAATATATACACATGACACTACAACAAATATGATACGTAGCTACAAAATTATTATCTATGACATCAAATTCGTCACTAATTGTTCACTTTTAGTGACAAAATTTACTTTTCATGTTTAAATATATGAGACACATATTTTTAGTGACGAAACATAAAAATCCATGGCAAAGTTTTGTCCACTAAAGTTTCCCACCAAAAAATTCATTAGCGCCATTTATTAAGTAGTGTCAATCATGAATTTAAAGTTATCAGCGACACATTATTTCGTCACTAATAATGTATCTAATTCATGAAAAATTATTTTTTGTCTTAAAATTTATTAATTTTTGGACACAGAAATTTCATCCAAAAAATATGTTGTTACAATATCGACAAATTAGAGTTCGTAGTTAAATATTATAAGTTTTAGCTATAAAAATTTAGATTTAATCATGACATTTATTTTCGTCACTAATAATATAAATAATTGGTGACAAAGATTTTATCATCTCTAATCAATCTGTGATTTAGTGACAACAAAAAATTTGTCACAAAATATGTAAGGTGTTAAATAGCGACGACTTAAAATTTGTAGTGAATAATTCAACAATTTGCTACGAAAAGAATTCATAGCTAAATACAATTTTTTGGCTACAATTGTTCATAATTACAAGTGACAACTTACAAAAAGAATAATACAAGTGCTTCAAAAGAAATAGATAGAGTCCATTCGTTAATTGGTGACGGAAAATATTAAAACCAACGATTCGGTCAATTTTGTAAAAATGAAAAAAGTTCAATTCATCAATTTTCCTTAATTATGCAATTATAAAATGCATCATTTGAAAAATACAATCCAGGTTATAAGTACCGTGAGTGGGTAAAACTCTACCACTATATTGTGAATACTTTTTGGTTTAACACATTTATTTTTTATTTGATACACTTTCATCGATAAAGACAATTGAAAAAATAATTTCTCAAGTCTTGGTGCTAATTTTTGAGTGTGTCTATTGATTAGTGATTGGTAAACTGCATAGACTAAGTCGATCTATTTGCTTCTACTTAAAATATGTACATATTTAATAGTAATTCCACATACGTACGTAGAGAAACATTAACATCGACTTACAAACTTAGACTTTGCAAAGGTGCTAAATATTTCATTAATTTCTATTAACTTTTTCCATTAGTGTGAAAATTGAAATAAACTTAAAAATGAAAACACAAATGAAAGAAATGAACCAACTAGCATTTCAAATATATTATGATGAAGTACTATAGTTATGGGAATCGATTTTTTTTTTTCAAAACAATTGATTTACTAATCGAATTGAACCGATTATTCAATTTTTTTAATAAAATTGAAAGTTTAATTTTATGTAAATTTACAATTGTACTGAATAATTTATAAAATTTATTAAAAAAATAAATAAAATGACAGAATTGTACTGAATATATTTAAGGATATTTTAAAAAATATATAGTTTAATTAAAATATAATCTACATTTGAATGAATTGTGGGTGGTAAATTTCATGCATTTGTGTATGTGTATAAATAATCATATAATATATTATTTCTATAGAAGTTAAATTTTAAAGAAGTGAATGAAGTTAAAAATAAAATAAAAATGAGAGACAAGAGAGAGTTGATCGGCTGGTAGCACTCCTCACTTCCAACCTTAAGGTTGTGAGCTTGAGTTCTCAAGAAAGCATAATGTGAGAGATGAATGTGAGAGCTGAATGTGGGAGCTGCTCCTAGGGAGGGGTTAAAAAAAATTGAGATGTGAGATCATATGATCATTAATCTTTTTTTATATTATAATAAATTTATCCCTAATTAATACATTTAAAAACAATTTTTTTTTTATAGAAAATATAGTCATTAGTGACGAAATTAGATTTTGTTGAACTACGAAATACATATAGCTTTAGAGAAAATTGACGTCATCACTGATTTGAAGTAAAATAATTAGTGACGATATAATTTTGTCAGTAGTAATAACCTTTTTAGTGACAAAGCATACTATTAACTACAAAAAATATACTTTTTACGACAAATAAATTTCTCACAAATGTTTAAGCATTTGGGGACACTTATTTTTTGTAGTTAAATAATACTTTTAGCGACGAAGCACTAAATCGTATTTGTATACTTTTAGCGACGACTGATTGACGAATTATTTTTCGTCTCAAAAGATTTTTTGTGATGAAATGTGATTTATAAATGACGAAATTATTTATCCCTGATAATCAAATTTGTTGTAGTGTGACCCGGTCGTTGAGGCCACAACTGTTAAGGAACCAACCATAACTCCATGCTATGCATTAGTAGAGGCGTCAATATGGGTTAGGCCCGTTGGGCCGGCCTGGTCTAACCCGTGATTTGATAGGGTTGGACTACAATTTTTGGAGCCCATTTAAGAAAAGGGCTTTTTTGCCCAACCTGAATAAGTCTGTCGATTTGTGAGGCTTGAGAAATATGTATAGGACAGGCCCTTGAGCCAAAAAAAATTAATTAAAAAATAAAAATTAAATAAAGTATAAAAAATAACAAGAGTCTATATACTCAAAATCTGTTTAAAGTTTGAAATATTACAATTCAAATACAAATTATGTTTATAAAATATATATACTACATAAAATAAAAATTCCTTAAAATTTCTCGGAATCACTACATAGGTCGTAGCCTATGGAATATTGTCATGCTTTTTGTTTTTTATTATGATAATTGGAAAACAATTAGGTTGATATTTTTATTTAGCTATTTATGCTTTTACTGTAAATCAAACTTAATAAATATTATTAAGATGATTTTATTTGTGGATTTTATTAACAAGTAGTAACAATAACAATATGTAATATTATCTTGTCAATATTTATGATAATATTTTTAAATTAAAATTTAATTAAAAAAATTATAAAAAATATACTTTTAAGAAAAGAGGGCTGGCCCGACAAGCCTATAGCCTACGTACTTGTGGGCTGGGCTGACCATTTTTTGGCCCACACAAAAAATGGGTTAGCTCGGGCTGGCCCGTCAAATTTCGAAGCCTGTATGCATTAGCCCGGATGGGGTGGGCCACCCCAACCCATATTGACAGCTCTATGCTATAGTCTACAAAGCCTCTATAAGATAGACAAACTTAGAGTATGTCAGGACAGACCCTGCCTTACCATTAACTACGATACAATACCCAAATGAATCTACGCTGAGTGGTGTGTTCTCCTATTGAGGAGGTCTACTAGCTGGAATACCTGTGCCTATAACATGAAATTCAGTGTCCCCCGCTCACTACAAAAAAACCCCAAATTGCCAACATATTTTACTAACAACTTAAGTTGGTTAGTATTCTACTAACAAATTACCAACATATTTCTAAGTGAATTATCTTTTAAAACTTAACAACGAAATTCTAACAGATTACCAACCAAAATCTTACTAAGTATTTTAGTAGGTAAATACGGCGGGAAAAAATGGCGCTAAATTTAGCAACATTCTATCAATGGATTACCAACTGAAATATTACTAACGCACACCTTTTGTTGGTAATATTACCAACGAAGTATATATCGGTTGGTAAATATGACAAAAAATTGTTTATATAATTTATTAACATATTACCAATGAATTACTAACCAAACATTTACCAACGACAATATTGTGATGCTAAATTTACCAACCAAATATAAATGTGTTGGTAAATTAGTAATGAAATGTAATTTGTTGGTAAACTTGCCAACCAATATCCAATTAGTTGGAAATTTTGCCGACGAATAAATATTGTAGTTAGTAAATTACTAACATCATTAAAATAGTTGGTAATATACCAACCGATCATTAATCCATTGGTAAAATTTACCAACATATTAATTATTAGTTGGTAATATTACATATGAATGATTAGTTAAATAGTAACTATTACCAATTGTGATAAAATTTATTGGTAAATTATTAATTACCAACTTATATTTGAATAGTTGGTAAATTTATCAATTGAAGTTAAATTTTTTGGTAAATAAGCATCTAGTGTTGAGGCTTTCATATTCAGTTTGTGTCGTTAGGCGTTTTAACTTTAAATTTTAGCCAAAACTTGACTTTGGTCAATATTTTTGGTAAACGTGCTCATATTAGAATTCTATCAGTGTCATTAGCTTCGAAAGGTCATTTTTGATCTAACAGGAAGGCTGGTTCAAGTTTTGAGGCTTCTATTTTTTAATTGTACCGTTAGGTGTTTTAAATCTTATGATTTGGCCAAAATTTGACTTTGGTTAATATTTTTGTGAACATGCTCAGATGAGAATTCTGTCAGCGTAATTAACTCCAAAGGTCATTTTTTATCTAATAGGATAGTTGATTCGGGTTTTGAGGCTTTCATTTTTAGTGTGTGCCGTTAGGTGTTTTAACTTGTAAATTTTGGCCAAAATTTAACTTCGGTCAGTATATTTGATAAATGTGCTCAAATGAGAATTTTGTTAGTACAATTAGATGCGGAAGGTCATTTTTGATGTAATAATAAAGAGGGTTTGGGTTTTGAGGCTTCCATTTTTAGTTTGTGCCGTTAGGCATTTTAACTTTTAACTTTTGGACAAAATTTCACTTTAGTCAATATTTTTGGAAATCGTGCTCAAATTGAAATTTTGTCACTACGGTTAGCCATATAAGTTCAGTTTTGGTCTCATAGGATGGTTGGTTCGGGTTTTGAGACTTTTATTTTCAGTTTGTGTCGTTTTAACTTTTAACTTTTGGCTAAAATTTGAATTAGGTCAATATTTTTGGGAAACATGCTCAAATTTGAATTTTGTCAGTGCGGTTAGCTCTGGAAAGTCATTTTTCATCTTATAGGATGGTTGGTTTGGATTTTGAGGTTTTCATATTCAGTACCGTTGGGTGTTTTAACTTTTAACTTTTGGCCAAAATTTGACTTTGCTTAACATTTTTTGTAAACGTGCTCCGATGAGAATTCTGTCAGCGCGATTAGCTTTGGAAGGTCATTTTTATATCTAATAGGATGGTTGGTTCAGGTTTTGAGGCTTCCATTTTCAGTTTGTGCTGTTAGGCATTTTAACTTTTAAGTTTTGGCCAAAATTTAGATTTGGTCAATATTTTTGGTAAACATGCTTAAATTAAATTTTATAATGATATGTGTCATATTAAGATTAATTTAACTTGTTATCATAGATTTTGCATTGTTTCATTCAAATATGATTTATAAAATTGATATTAATATTTTTGGATTTATATTCGTGCTCTTAGATTTTTAAATGCAATAAATTAATAAATATTTTATTATTGAATAATCATTTAGTTAATGATATTTTGAACATATTGTCAATCAATTACTAACCTAACATTGAACTTGAATGATATATTACCAACAAACTAACAATCAATTGGTAAATTTATTAGAAATACAAATAATCATACCAACGTATTTAAAATTTATTACCAACAAGGATTGTGGTAGAGTGGTATGTACTCCTTCATCCTTAATTAAGAGGTCTCATGTTCGATTCCCCTTGGGTACGAAGTCGCCTTCGTTAAGGAGCGCTTTACCTCCCAACGTGAGACTTTTCGACGTGAATTCGGATTTAGTCGGGCTCCAATGTGGGTACCAGACACCGGATGGGAAACCATAAAAAAATTTAAAATTTATTGGTTAATTACCAACATAAATTTTATGTTACTAAAATTGCCAACCAATTACCAATGTATCTGGGAAAGTTTACTATCATACATTTGTTATTATAATTACCAACGTATTACCACTTAACTCGAATAATGAAGAAAAAAATTTACTAACTCCTTTTCAATTCGTTAGTAAAGGAACTAACGATATACTAACCAAAAATTAGTTTGTGAATTTACCAACGGAAATTTCAGGGCCATGTTTCAAAATTTTGTAACAACATCTTTGGGTGCTTACCAACTGATTTTTGGTTGGTAAGTTTACCAACAAACTAAAATCGGTTGGTAATATTTACTGACGAGCCTTTTAGCAACGGATTAATATAAGTTGACATTTGGTTGGCAACTCAATTTGCCAACCAATTTGATCAATTTACCAATGAATTTTTTTGTTGGTAATTGGGGTTCCTTTTGTAGTTCTAGGGAAGCCAGTATAAAAAAAATATACTGAATAGGTAAGGCAACAATATATATAAAACAAGGGCTCAAATGAAATCAAGTATAAATATAGGAGTGCATAGATCAAAACAAAAGACCACCTTTATTTACTCTTGTGGGATCATGTATGTTACATTCTTTTCTTTAATTTTGTATACCTTATAATCTTTGTAGGGCATGTGATACAAATGACCAGCTGATCAGTGGTAGAAGAGGATGACCCATGCTAGACATTTTAACCCTTGAGATGCTGTCCATATAATTACACAAATTGGGATCGGTCTATGCTAGGCTTTCGCCCCTGAGCTGCCACCCTTCTACACCAATTGGGATCGACCCATGCTAGGTTTTCGCTCCTGATCTGCCATGCATAATTATATAGATTTCCTTACTTAGGTTCTTTAATCTTTGAGATTGTTGTTTCGATGGTTATAATCATTTTTGACATTTGGAACTACGGACCAGTAGTAGAAGACATGAAAATAATAACTTCAAGGTAGTAATAATGACATAAGGAGCTATGAAACATCAATGCATTACTTGTGAGCTTAAATAACACAATTGACTTCAATCGACTAAGAGGAGTATTCACCAAGCTTGCTTTTGCAAATACCATTTCTATACTATAGAACATAGGAGGAGGATAGTTACACAAATGTAGAAAAATTAGCATATAATGAAGTAATTTGATATGCTAAGGAGAGGGGGAAATATTGTTGTCCACATTGTAGATCATACGTTACCACTACGTTTCCTTTATTAGGAATAAAACTTAGGAAATTCACTTTATTGATATTAATAGCAAGTATCAGATTTCATTCCAAGGAATATGAAATCGAATAGCCTTACATACCTTATTCTCTGACCAATACAACTATCCTAATTCAGCCTCCCCTTTTAGGTGTTAATCTATAATATAAGTCATGATAAAATAAAATTAGTAGCTATCATAGCGTGAGCCTCGTAAAATAGTAGCTACTTTGATGGATAATGAGCCCATACAACCCTTTAAATAATGTGTCTCACCACATCCTCCTTTTCTATCCAATACATACCTTATATACCCTTTCCCAAGATTACCCAAGCTGTCCTAACAACAATACACATAAAACAACCTCAAATATTCTTTATCATACAACTAAATATTAAACTCACCTCCCCCTTGAGTTCTTCATGACATCACACCCATAATTCCTCACTCAAACTCATACATAAGGAGGACAAAAAAAATGGAGAAGTCACCTTACCTCAATTTCTACAATTTCTCCTTATAACTTGAACTCTTTTAGACTTCAACTTCGCGTCATGCTTAAACCAAATAAGAAGAGAAAAGTTTCTTAATAACCAATAAAAATTGAGCAGTAGCTTGTGGGAACTTCTTCCTTGTACTTATAATTAAGCATGAATAACATGTTTTCCTAGTCTTCCATGGGAGAATTAAGCTAAATCCATAAGTATTTCTCTTATCTTGGTGTGCAGATATGCTGGTTTCTTCAATAACCCTAGAAGGAATTTTTAGGCTGCTCTTGAGAGAAAAGACAAAGATAGCTGAAGTTAATTTTGAATTTTGCGTGTTAAAATGAGTGAAAAGATTAGCAAATATTGGATTTATATAGACCATTAAAAAAATCCTCTAGAACTTCCGTTTTTGGTCCATTTTCAGCCACTAATTGGTCAAGTAGGTGATGCACCTGCTTATGTACATTAAGCAACTCAAAAGGTCAAACTAGGTGATGCACCTACTTGCCTTTACATGGGCTTAACTACATTGTGCCTTGACAGATTTGGCTGCTGGGTTTCCTTTCTCTTTTATTTTCTTTTACATAGTTTGGGCCTGAAGTGAGACCATTAATATAAGCCTAAATCTGATCCGTTAACCTTGGGCTCTTTAACTATATCCATATAGCTCAAGTAGGTGATGCAACTAGTAGCTTAATTAAGCCAAGCAAGCAGCTCACCATTTTATTTCATTCTTTAAATATTAATTTCTTTTGCTTTAACTTAGCACTTAAATTTGATCTTTAAATTCAATTACCAACTTAATATCTCGAGTTTAAATACATCCATCGGGGTTAACTTGCAGTACACATGTTGAAATGTGCAAGGCATCACATCACCTTCCAAGCTAGTTTAAACCAACACTAATCACATAAGAAACATGGTTCCTCACCTATACGATAAGTCTACACCAAGTATCATATGAATAGAACTAACTTATGTGTAATACGGGGTGTTACATCCTCCCCCACTTAAGAACATTCGTCCTTGAATGTTAGCATGGTTATCCAGCCCAACCAAGTTCAAGCCTAAGTTATGTACTACTATTAATCCATAATATAAATAGACTTATACTTAATTGTCAATGACTTAACTCAGCATTTTCATCTTTCTCATTGGTTTGTAAGAGATGATGATACTTCAATTTGATTACTTCTTCCACTTCCCATGTAACTTCTTCTACTTGTTGGTTTCTCCATAGTACTTTTACAGAAGCGACTTCATTATTTCTTAACTTCCTAACTTGTCGATCCAGAATAGCTATGGGTACTTCTTTATAAGTAAGATCTCCAATAACTTGTACATCTTCAGTAAGAGTAATACGAGATGGGTCAACTATACACTTTCGAAGCATTAAGATGTGAAACATAAGATGAATTGTTGAAAGCTCTTGTGGTAGCTCTAACTCATAGGCTACTTGGCCCAACTCTTTGAATACTCTTATATGACCCTATATAGCGGGGACTCAACTTCCCCTTTTTACCAAACTTCATTATCCCTTTCATTGGAGACACCTTTAAGAACACCCAATCCCCTATGGAAAACTCTATTCCTCTTCTTCTAATATTTGCATATGATTTGTGTCGACTTTGAGCTGTTGCTATAAATTGTTGTATCACCTCAACTCTTTCCATAGCTTGTTGAACAAGATTTGGTCCAAATAAGGCAATTTCACCCACTTCAAACTAGCCGATTGGTGATCTACATTTTCTACCATATAAAGCTTCATAAGGTGCCACTTTAATACTTGAATGGTAGCTATTGTTGTACGCAAACTCGATCAGTGGAAAATGATCTTCCTAACTACCTTTGAAGTATAATATACAAGCTCATAGCATATCCTCAAGTGTTTGAATTGTACGTTCTGCCTGACCATCTGTTTGGGAGTGAAAGGCTATACTTAAATTCAATTGTGTTCCTAAACTCTTCTGAAATGACTTTCGAAAATTTGCAGTAAATTGAGCTCCCCTATCAGATATAATAGAGATTGGTACTCCATGTAGATGAACTATCTCTTTAATATACAACCTTGCATACTCTTCAACTATATAAGTAGTCTTGACTGGCAAGAAGTGCGCTAATTTGGTCAATCCATCAATAATTAACCATATAGAATCAAACTTCCGAAATGAACGAGGTACACTAGTGAAAAAATACATGTTGATCATATCCCACTTCCAAATTGGAAGTTCTATATGCTGCATATAACTTCCAGGCTTTTGGTGCTCTACTTTTACTTGTTGACAATTTGGACATTGAGCCACAAATTCTGCAATGTTTTTCTTCATGTCACCTGACCAATACACTTCTTTCAAGTCATAGTTCATTTTGGTTGAATATCTTGAATGATATACTTCCGTCATAATCCTCTTTCTTAGTCCATCTATATTGGGTACACACAACTTGTTTTGGCACCAGAGTACTTCATCTTCTGTAAGCTCAAATGCTATTGTCATACCTTTCTATACATTCTCTTTAATTTGTGATAGAATAGGGTCCTTAGACTGCTTCTATTTCACTTCATCCACTAATGAAGATTTTGCCGCATTCTGTACGATAACTCGTTTATCCGAAGACCCAAGAAGGCAAACCCCCAAGCTAGCTAGTTGGTATAGATCCTTAGTTATTCCTTGTTTTTCCATGGGCTTCTTATAAGTGCTTGCAATTGTTTTACGACTTAATGCATCATCTACTACATTTGCTTTCTCGGGATGATATAAGATATCAATATCATAATCTTTTAATAGCTCAAGTCATCTTCACTGCCTCAAATTTAGGTCCTTTTGCTTAAAGAATATTGAAAGCTCTTATGATCAGTATATATGTCAACATGAACTTCATATAAGTTGTGGCGCCATATCTTCAAAGCAAATACAACTATTGTTAACTCTAGATCATGGGTTGGATAATTTTTCTCATGTGGCTGCAACTACCTTGAGGCATAAGCTATTACTTTTCCATGTTGCATCAATAGACATCCTGATCCCACTCCCGAAGCATCATAATTCACTGCATACCCCCTCTGGAAGGACTAATATAGGTGTGGAAGTCAATTTATTCTTCAGCTCTTGGAAGCTTCTTTCACATGCATCACTCATTGAAACTTATTTTCTTTGTGTGTTAGATTTATTACAGGTGCTGAAATGGAAATAAATCCTTCAACAAACCTCATATAATAACTTGCCAATCCAAGAAAACTACGAATCTCTCTAGGCATTGTAGGTCTTGGCCAGTTCTTCACTGCTTCTATCTTCTTGTTATCAACCCTTATTCCTTCATCAGATACAATATGACCTAAGAATGCCATAGATTTTAACCAAAACTCACATTTGGAGAACTTTGCATACAACTTACGATCATGAATAATTTGTAAAGCCCGCTGCAAGTTATTAGGATGGTCCTCTTTCAATCTTGAATACACCAAATTATCATCTATGGATACTATCACGAACACATCTAAAATGGCTTGAACACCCTATTCATCAAATCCATAAAAGTTGTTGGTGTATTTGTTAGCCCGAATGACATGACTAAAAACTCAACATGACCATACTGTGTTCGGAAAGCTGTCTTGGGTATATCTTGGTCTTTGACCCTTACTTGGTGATAAACCGACCTCAAGTTGATCTTTGTAAAACACTTTGCACCTTGTAACTGATCAAACAAATCATCAATTCTAGAGAAGGGATATTTGTTCTTAATTGTTACTTTATTCAACTGTTGGTAGTCAATGCACATTCTCAACGAGCCATCTTTCTTACGTACAAACATAGATAGTGCTCCCCATGGGGACATACTAGGCCTTATAAATCTTTTTTCTAATAAGTCTTTTAGTTGATCCTTCAACTCCCGTAATTCTACCGAGGCAATTCTATAGTTAGGGATGGAGATAGGTTGAGTATCTAGAATCACATTAATACCAAACTCTACTTATCGTTCTGGAGGCGAACTTGAAAGATCTTCAGGAAATACATCGGGAAATTCATTTACCACCAGAATGGATTGAAGGGTTGGTGGCTTGGACATCATCTTCTTTGCCTTAAGATACGAAATAAATTACGAAATAAATTTACCCCTTGGCGCCCCAATATTACCTTTCCATTCAAGGACTGCCTCTTTTGGAAAATGGAAATGCACTATCTTGGTTCGACAATCTACCGTGGCATAACAAGAAGCTAACCAATCCATACCTATTATAACATCAAAATCTATTATTTCTAGTTCAACAAAGTTAGCCAATGTATCATGTTCACAAACAGTTGCTATGCAATTACGATAGACCCTTTTAGCTATAATAGACTCACCAACCGGGATAGACACTTCAAATGGTTTAACCAATAATTCTGGTATTTTTTCAAACTTCCCAGCAATCCATGGATTGACATATGATAGTGTAGACCCCAGATCAATTTATGCATATACAATATGTCAAAATATGGACAATGTACTTGTAACCACATCCGGCGAGGCTTCCAAATTTTGTTGATCTCCTAGAGCATATGTGCGATTTTGAACTCCACTAGAATTAGCTGCTCCCCTAGCTTCTCTACCACGATCAGTAGGCATCTGTCTCCTGCCTAAAGAAGGTACCGATGATGATGATGTAGTAACTGATCTAGTAGGTTGTGCCACACCACCTAAGCCCCTATGAGGGCAATTTCTGATCATATGACCCGGTGTACCACACCAAAAACAAGAATTTGTCCTAAATCGACATGCACCAAAATGATTTCTTCCACATTTTTTACAAGACTTTCGAGGATGTCTTGATTGGCTCATACTTCCCTGCTCTTGGTGCCCCGATGTTCGTTAACCTTGGCTTTCACCTCTTTGCCCAAACTGATTGCCCTTAGACTCTTGAAACCGAGGTAGGGCACTAGCTGTAGAGTAGGAAAATGATGGCCTAGGCGGTTTATTAATGAACTGAGGCCTAAACTCACCTTGGGATGTCATAAACTGCCTTGTGGATTTTGCTCTCTTGGACTGCCCTCTTTCCAACTCTTGGGTCCTTCTTCTTTGTCTTTGATCCTCTAAATTTTGTGCAAAAGCTTGCATTCTTGCTATATCCATGTCTTTACAATGGTGCAATCTCTAACAAAATATGAACCCAATCTATCCACGTATCGATGAACTCTATCCCTCAAAGTAGCTACAACAGTAGGAGCGTACCTAGACAAGGAATTAAACTGGAGACTGTACTCCCTCACGTTCATATTCCCTTGGTAGAGATTTAAGAACTGATCTACACGGGCCTCCCAAATCTCTAATGGTAGATAATGGTCAAGGAATGCCTTTTTAAAATCTTTCCAAATAATTGAAGGTGCACCTGTACCCCTAGATTGTTTCCAAGCCTCGTACCACAAAATGGTCACGCCATTTAATCTATATACTGCTAGCTCAAATGCTTCTTTATCTGACACATGCATAACATCCAATGTCCGCTAGATCTGATCAATAAAGTCTTGTGGGTCTTTATTAGAATCTAACCCGATGAATGATGGAGGGTCCAAATTAAGAAAATCACGTATCCGCACACTAGTAGCCATGTCTGCACCTTTAGTACCTGCAATTGGACCCCATTTCCCTTGGTCCGCAACTATACGAGTCAATAATTGGACCACATTCGTTAAATCTTGCTCTGTAGCATTAATAGGGGGTTCTTGAGGTGCTGCTTCCCTCCTTAGTTCTTCTGGAGATGGAGGCGTTGGGGAAGTCTGTGATAGAGACTCATCGTGAGCCTCACTTTATTCAGCACGCCTAGGTGGTGATTAGCTGGTCCCTTATCTAACAACCATATCTATTTGCTTACATGTACTTTTACTCCTTCTCGTTATCGACATCTTTATTATAATAAAGCAATTCAAAAGTTAGATACAATTCACCTACAACATTGGTTTTATGGCACGATCTAAGAGATGAAAGAATGAGACAACTCTTAAATGTCCCATAACTTTATTCCTATAGATATGGTGCACAACATATCCATAAACAAGACTCTACATAGACACGACTTTGTAGACTCCCTAGGATGATCTCCTCTGTTACCACTTTTTTCACGCCTCAAATCCCATTGAGACGGACAGGCACTCGATGCCATAAAGGCCCTAGAGAACCCATGTATAACCTATACCTACCATGTGTTTAGCTAAGATAATAATGAAACTCTAACAAGTATGTGTTTAAGCTACAATGATAAAAGAAAATCATAGGTCGGGCCAAAATATATACATATGACTCGTCCGTTGAAGCTACAACTGTTGAGGAACCAACTATAACTCCATGCTATGCATTAGTCTACAAAGCCTCTATAAGATAGACAAACTTAGAATAGGTCGGGACAAACCCTACCTTACCCTTAACTATGATGCAATACCAAAATGAATCTACCAAGGACTCAGTAAAGCTTCAAATCAACTTGGAGCTCACCAAAAGTAGATAAGTGGTGTGTGCTCCTATTGAGGAGTTTTACTAGCTGGAGTACCTGTGCTTGCAACATGAAATGCAATGTCCCCCACTAGAGCTGACAGTACAAAAAAATAAACTGAATATGTAAGACAATAACATATATAAAGCAAGGGCTCGAATGAAATCAAGTATCAATATACGAGTGCATAGATCAAAATAGAAGACCACCTTTGTTTACTCTTGTGGGATCATGTATGTTGCATTCTTTTCTTTACTTTTCTATACTTTATAGGCTTTGTAAGGCATGTGATACAAATGACCAGCTGATCAATGGTAGAAGAAAATGACCCATGCTAGGCATTTTAACCCCTGGGATGCTATCCTCATGATTACACAAATTGGGGTCAGCCCATGCTAGGCTTTCACCCCTGAGCTGCCACCCTTCTATACCAATTATAATCTGCCCATGCTAGGCTTTCGCCGCTGAGCCGCCACCCATAATTATACAGATTGCTTCACTTAGGTTTTTTAATCTTTGATATTGTCATAATCATTTTTGATATTTGGAACTACGGACTAGTAATAGAAGACATGAAAATAATAACTTCAAGGCAGTTTCAATGGCATAAGGAGCTATGTAACATTAATGCGTTACTTGTGAGCTTAAATGACACAATTTACCTCAATCAACTAAGAGAAGTATTCACCAAGCTTGCTTTTGCAAATACCATATCTATAATAGTATATATGAGGAGGGTAATTACACAAATGTAGAGAAATGAGCATATAATGAAGTAATTTGACACGCTAAGGGGAGGAGGAAATATTGTTATCCACATTGTAGATCATACGTTGCCACTATGTTTCTTTTATTAGGAATAAAACTTAGGAAAGTCACTTCATTGATATTAATCGCAAGTATCAGATTTCATGCCAAGGAATATGAAATCGAATAGCCTTACATACCTTATTCTCTGACCAATACAACTATCACGATTTAGCTTCCCCTTTTAGGTGTTAATCTACAATATAAGTCATGATACACTAAAATTAGCAGCTATCACACCACGAGCGTCGTAAAATAGTAGCTAACTTTGATGGATAATGAGCCCATACAACCCTTAAAATAATGTGTATCACCACATCCTCCTTTTCTGTCCAATACATACCATATATACCCTTTCCCAAGATTACCCAAGCTTTCCCAACAACAATACACATAAAACAACCTCAAATATTCTTTATCATACAACCAACTATTGAAATCTCCACCCTTTTGAGTTCTTAATGACAGCCCACCCATAATTCCTCACTCAAACTCATACATAAGGAGGACAACAAAATGGAGCAGTCCCCTTACCTCAATTTCTTAAATTTGTCCTTATCACTTGAACTCTTCTAGAACTTAAACTTCCCTTCACACTTAAACCAAAGAAGAAGAGAAAAGTTTCTTAATAACCAAAAAAAAAAAAAAAAAAAGAATGAGCAGTAGCTTGTGGGAACTTTTGCCTTGTACTTATAATTAAGCATGAATAACATGTTTTGCTAGTTTTCCATGGGAGAATTAAGCTAAATCCATAAGTGTTTCTCTTACCTTGGTTTGCATCTATGGTCAAGAACCCTAGAAGGAATTTTTAGGCTACTCTTGAGAGAAAAGAGAGAGATAGCTTAAGTTAATTCTTAATTTTGTGTGTAAAATGAGTCAAAAGATCACCTTATATTGAATTTATATAAAACTTTCTTAACCGTTTAAAAAAATCCTCTAGAACCTCCCATTTTTGGTCCATTTTCAGCCACTTATTGGTCAAGTAGGTGATGCACCTGTTTATGTACATTAAGCAGCTCAAAAGATCAAACTAGGTGATGCACCTACTTTCCTTTACTTGGGCTTAACTACATTGGGCCTTGTCAAATTTGGTTGCTGGGTTTCCTTTCACTTTCATTTTCTTTTACTTAGTATGGGCTTCAAGTGAGCCCATTAATATAAGCCTAAATCTGATTCATTAGCCTTGAGCCCTTTAAATATATCCATATAGCTCATGTAGGTGATACAACTAGTAGCTTAGTTAAGCCAAACAAGCATCTCACCATTTTATTCCATTCTCTAAATATTAATTCCTTTTTCTTTAACTTAGCACTTAAATTTGAGCTGTAAACTCAATTACCACCTTACTATCTCGAGTTTAAATATTTTTGTTGGAGCTAACTTGCAGTACACATGTTGAAACGTGCAAGGCATCACATCACCTTCCAAGCTAGTTTAAACCAACACTAATCATATAAGAAATATGTTCGTCACCTATACGATAAGTCTATGCCAAGTATCATATGAATAGATCTAACTTATGTGTAATACGGGGTGTTACATAACTAATCTTGTACTCAAAGTTATGGTCGTTTGAAGTTGACCCAAAATTTAAAAGAACTTACGAATGACTTGAATGAATTTTCTTTAGTTCTTTTTGGAACTCAAGGTGCTACATCTAGTGACCTTGACACTTGAGAAAAAATTAATTCTACTCACAACGAAGAACAGCTTGAGTCTTAGCTCAAATTTTTTTGGGGTGTTATATATTTCACCCTTCTTTTGAATATCATGAGTAAAAAAGAATTTTGGTGAAATATGTTTTATCCTATGTCCTTTGATGTAGCCTTCTCTTAGTTGAGATATACACGCAACATTGTCTTCATATAATGTTGTTCATATTACTTGGTTGTGTTGGGTTATTGATCTTAACTACACACATTCTCGACTTGCTTCATGGATAACTATTAATTTTACATGATTTGAAGAAGTTTGTTTTGTTGAGCTCCATGATATAGTTATAACTCCAAATGTAAATAAATAACCTATCTGAGATCGACCTTTATGTGGGTCAGACAAATATCATGCATCTGCATATCCTATTAATCATGAATTGGACTCTTTTGAATAGAATAATCACATATCAATGGTCCCTTAAAGGTATCTAACTATATGTTTAATACTATTCAAGTTTCTTCGTGTTGGAGATGAGCTAAATATTGCTAATAAATTTACAGAAAAAATATATCTGGTCGAGAATTACCAGCAAGATACATCAATGCACCAATTGCACTAAGATATGGTATTTCAGCACCAACAAATTCTTCGTCATTCTCATATGGATCTTTATTAATATTAAGTAATCTCATAATCATCAGGGTACTTAATGGATGTGCTTTATCCATGTAAATCTCTTTAAAATATTTTTAGTATATGTTGATTGATGGATAAATACTCCATTTGTAAAATGCTCATTTTGTAGACCAAGACAAAATTTTATTTTTCCAAGGTCATTCATTTCAAATTCATTTTTCAAACATTATATTGCCTTTGAAAGCTCTTCATGAGTTCTAATGATATTCAAGTTATCAACATATATAACTATTATGACAAATTCATATTCAGACCTTTTAAAAATACACAAGGATAAATTGGGTCATTCTTATATCCTTCTTTTAATAGATATTTTCTAAGGTGATTATACCACATGCGTCCTAATTGTTTCGATTCGTATAAAGATTTTTGAAATTTTATTGAACAAGTTTCTCGGAAATCTTTATACATTTCAGGCATTTCTAATCCTTCAGAAATTTTCATGAAAATGTCATTTTCTAGTGAGCCATATAAATAGGCCGTAACAACATCCATTATATGCATGTCAAGTTTTTCATGAACTGCCATATTTGTAAGATATCTGAAAGTGATTGCATCCACCACATGAGAATATGTCTCCATATAATCAATGTCAAATCTTTTTGAAAATTTCTATGCCACAAGTCGTGCTTTATATCTTCCAACTTTATTTTTCTCATTTTTTTTCACATAGAAACCCTTTGTACCCCACTGGATTTATATCTTCAGGTGTTCGGACTATCGATTAAAAAATTTCAAGTTTTTCAAGTGAAGCTAATTCAACTTGAATTGCATCTTTCCATTTGGCCAATCATTTCTGTATCTGCATTCTTTGACAAATTTTGGTTCAAATCCTCATTTTGTTGCATTATTTCTATGGCACATTATAAGCAAATATATTGTTGAAAATTATATCATTCTGGTTCCATACTTTTTCTGATGAGACGTAGTTTATTGAGATCTCTTCATTATTTTCAGGCGCTTGAACATCTTCCAAGGTTACATCAATTATTATGTCTCTTTGCTCTTCTTGAGATGGTTCTTTCATATTATGACCATCTTGATCGTTAGCTCCTTTTTTTTCAGAGACTTTTATCTTTGGAACCAATTGTTCTATCATGTTTTTCCAGAGACTTTTATCTTTGGAACCAATTGTTCTATCATGTTTTAAGTGTGGTTTAAACGAATTTGTATTAATTAATTGTCCTATAGGGATGTCAACTCGAATTGTAGCATTAGCAATTGGAATATGAGATTTAGTACCTCTTGATAGGTCAGTGAATGCATCTGGTAGTTGATTTGCAATATTTTGGAAATGGATTATCTTTCGAACTTCTAGTTCTCATTTATTTGTATGAGGATCTAAATGAAATAGTGATAATACATTTCAATCTATCTCATTTTTCAACTGCTTATTTTCTCCCCCTAATGCTGGGTATACTGATTCATCAAAATGACAATCAACAAATCTTGCCGTAAATAAATCTCTAGTCACAGGTTCTAGATATTTTATAATAGAAGGAGATTCATAACCTATATATATATGCCCAATATTCTACGTTATGGTGGACAAAATTGGAACATATACCGCACATCTAAATATTCTAAGATGGGAAATGTTCGACTCCTGACCAAGAGCCAATTGTAATGGGGAGACTTTATGATAGCTTGTGGATTTGATCCGCAAAAGACTTGCTGCATGCAAAATAGCATGACCCTATAATGAAATGAGAAGTTTTATTTTCATAAGCATTGATCTAGTAATTAATTGGAGAGGTTTAATCAATGATTCTACTAGACCATTTTGAGTATGAACATGAGAAACTGAATGTTCAATTGTTATCCCAGTTGATATACAATAATCATAAAATCTTGGGAAGTAAATTCAACAGATTATCGAGACGAATTGTCTTAATTGCATAATCTGGAAATTATGCTCTTAACTTTATTATGTGAGCAAGTAATCTCACAAATTCTATATTACAAGTTGATAATAAACACACATGTGATCATCTTATAGATACATCTATTAAAACTATATGATATTTAAATGGTCCACATGATGGTGAATAAGCCACATATATCACCTTATATACGTTTCAGAAATGCTGGAGATTTAATTTCCAATTTGATTACTGATGATCTAGTAATCAATTTGTCTTGAGAATATGCAACATAGGAAAATTCTTTAAATTGAAGAATATTTTGGTTATTAAAAGAGTATCCATGTGGACTCTCAATTATTTTGCGCATCATATTAGAACTGATATGGTCCAACCGATCATGCCAAATAATAAAATAATTGAGTTAGTAACCATTTGGGTTACTATCTCATGTGTTTCAATTATGCTAATACTTGTGTAGTATAAGCAAAATGAAAGTGCGGATAACTTTTCAAGTATAAACTTCTTACTAGACATCATTGTAGTAATATAAAGATATTCATTATTTTCATCATTTTTAGTCTCAATATGATAGTCATTTTGACGAATGTCTTTGAAACTTAATAAGTTTTTTTGAGACTTACTACAATATAATGCTTCACTGATTGTCAAATTTGTTCCTCTGATAAATACTAAGTTGGTTTTTCGAGAGCCTTCAATTAATTTTGTACTACTAGATATTGTATTAACGTTAGTTTCTTTCATTACCAAATAAAAAAAATAATTCTTATCTCTTAAAATAGTGTGTGTTTTGCTCTATCTAGAAGACATATATCATCATAATTGATTTTGAATCCACTTGATGACTGAGGAATGTCCATATTCTTATAAAAATCAAAGACTCATTATAATAACGTGAAAAACTAACAACCATAAGAAACTTTATGAAATCGTACTAAAAATGTAAAACTTAGTAAGACATGATGCCTTAAGAAAAGCATTTAAGAAGAACAACATAGTTGCAAACATAATAGAAAAATAACAATTATTCTTATAATTTTATCCCCCAGTCAGATGATAGTTTTCCAATCAATATTCTCATAAAAGTATTTAGCTTTCAAATGAGTAATATTTGGGAGGTGTTCAAAGTTATCATCTTTATAAGCAAGATTTGCCTCAATATTATCATATTTATTTGAGGGAGCTGGTTCATTATCATCATTTTGAAAGGTCAAGTGTACCTCTACAATATAATCTTTTCTTTTGAGAGAGGCTTGATAAAGTTTCACAAAATTATCAGGCGTATGACATTCACGTGTCCAATGACCTTTCATACCACATTGGTGACAAATATTGATTCTACCTCGAGAAGAATTATTTTGAGAAATTTTTTATTCTCATGTTTATTTCCACCATAATGACAATAATTATTTCATCCTCTACCACATCCTCGTCCACGTCAACGATCATTGCCACCACCACATTATGATAATTATTTTATCTTGATTCAAGAAGAAGTCCCGTGAGTAGAGGTCGGGTTTCTAGTAGCAATATCCTTATCGCATAACTATGTGCCCTCATAGGTTGATTAGCTAGTGGATCCACTTAAGCTAGATGTTCATAGTTCTACCTTAGGCAAGTAGAACAACCCTTTCTAGTGTGGGAGACATCGGGTGATCATATTTTAGCTCACATGGTCTCTTTATCGGTTAAGGCTAATTCCCCACAAGAAGTTGACTAATGAACTAATGTTACTCAAAGAAGTATCTCATATGTGTTCAAAGACTTATGGATGATTTAGTTTGTATTGACTGTGATGTTGTGATCTATGTTTTCCAACTATTTCTATTATGATATTTATACTTGGTAAATTGCATATCATGAAATAAAATGTCCTTCTTAGCATGTTTTAAATGTTTTTATGCATAGATACCATACTTAGTGCATGTTTGTACTAACGCATACTCTTGCCTACATTTTTCCAAGTGTAGGGTTTGGCACTTGAGGTGATCATTCTTATGGCTAGAACTTGGATCTTGTTTGTTCCCGAGCATGGTGAGTCCTCATGCTTCAAGGATGGAGTTTTATTATTGTAGTTTCCATTTCATATACCTTTTTTTGAACATGATGTACGGGCTAGGCCTTATTTCATTCGATTGTAATAGATGGTTATGTTGAGACATGAGTTAGACTTCCGTTTTTTCTATACAAATGTTTTGGACTTAAATGTTGTTTTATTCTTTATTGTTGTACTACTTTATGTTATGAGGACTAACTGTCTTGTATGGAGTCCTTCGAGGTTCTATACGTGATGTTACATCTAGGGGGTACCCTTGGGCCGTGACAAATTTGGTAATAAGAGCACAAGGTTTAAAATGGTCCTAGGATGATGTCTCATAAGCCACGTCTAGTAGAGTCTTGTTCATGAGTGTGAAGCGCACCACATTTATGAATGAGAGGCTACAAAATGATTAGAAAACTCCACTTCTTTCATTACTCTTAAGTCCTTCCATAGAGTTTAACTCTATAAAGTCTCTCTTCTAATCCTTACCTTATGCTTTTTAGGATTTGTCTTCTCAAATGATATATACTAGAAGGAATGCGAGGGAGAACGTGTAACAAGGAGCTGCTCGAACTCTGATGGATCCTTTGGTTGGTAATGCGATACATGTGGATGTTAGGTCAGCTTTTCAAATATTGGCCTAAGCTTTGACGACTCAAGCCAATAGAGAGGTTGTAGCTCCTATGAATGCTAATGTGAATTCGGCGGCTTCAAGAGTGAGGGATTTTGCAAGGATGAACCCTTCGAAATTTTATGGCTCCAAAGTGGAAGAGGATCCTCAAAGGTTTATCGACGAGGTCTATAAGGTACTTGTTCTCATAGGGGTGACCCCAGAGGAGAATGAGAAGTTAGCCACTTACTAATTGAAAGAGACTGCTCAAGTGTGGTATGATCAATGGAAGGGAGAGAGACCAGTGAGAGCGGGTCCTGTAGATGGGAAATGTTTAAATCGACATTTCTTGATAGGTTCTTTCCCCTAGTGTTGAGGGAAGCTAAGGTGCAAGAGTTCATTAACCTTTGTCAAGAAAGTATGACTGTGAAGGAATATGCCCTAAAGTTCACTCAATTTTTCGAGTATGCTCCAACTATGGTGGTAGATTCGATGGTTAAGATAAGTAGGTTATTGACGAGCATGTCTGACATGGTAGAAAAATAATGTCGTTCGACAATGCTCCATGATTAGATAAGTATCTCACGTCTTATGGTGTACACACAACAAATTGAGGAATCAAAACTCAAATAAAAGTCTAGAGAGGTAA
This sequence comes from Solanum bulbocastanum, assembly GCA_037074985.1. Taxonomy (NCBI): domain Eukaryota; kingdom Viridiplantae; phylum Streptophyta; class Magnoliopsida; order Solanales; family Solanaceae; genus Solanum; species Solanum bulbocastanum. Next base: position 28,458,980 of record CM073601.1, on the reverse strand, counting down.
AAAAAGCTAAGACCGATGATGGTAATTTCTCACATGCTAGATCCGATGGACAAGGTTGTCCTAAGTTTTGTCAAGGGTTTTCTGGTTAAGGTTCCTCTAATAAGCCTATCCTAGAGTGGAAGAGTGGAAATTCGATGCCTAGAGGTCAATTTTTTTCTTAACTTAAAGCTAGGAAAATAATTTCGAAAGGTTTCTACCATCTTGTTAGGGTGAGGGATGTAGATTTCAAAACCCCTACTCATGAGTCGGTCCCCGTAGTTAATGAATTCCTAAAGTCTTCCTCGATGATTTGCCTGGTATTCCTCCTGAGGGGGAAATAGACTTTGGTGTTGAACTTCTCCCAGATATGCAACCTATATCTATTCTTTCTTATAGAATGGCTCCGACCGAGTTAAAATTGTTGAAAGAGCAACTAAAGAATTTGTTGGATAAGGGTTTCATCTGACCGAGTATCTCTCTATGGGGTGCTTCAGTGTTGTTTGTTAGAAAGAAAGATGGGTCTCTTAGAATGTGTATCGATTATCGTCAATTGAATAAAGTGACAATTAAGAACAAGTATCCTCTTCCAAGAATTAATGACTCGTTTGACCAACTCCAAGGGGCTTGTTATTTCTCAAATATCGATCTTCATTTTGGTTATCGCCAACTAAGGTTGAGGAGTGTAGATATTCCAATGACGGCTTTTAGAACCCAATATGGTCACTATGAGTTTTGGTTATGTCGTTTAGGTTGACTAATGCTGCTATGACATTTATGGATTTGATGAATATTGTGTTTAGACAATACCTTGATATGTTCGTAATTATGTTTATTGATGATATTTTGATCTATTTGAGAATGAACATATGGACCATTTGAGAATTGTGTTGAAAATTCTGAAGGACCGACAACCTTTTGCAAGGTTTAGCAAAGGTCCGTAGCTTTTCTTAAGCATATTGTGTCAAGTAAGGGTATTGAGGTACATCCTAAAAAGATGGATTCGGTCAAGAGTTAGCCTAGACCTCTAACTCCTTCTGATATTAGAAGATTTTTGGGTTTGGTCGGTTACTATGGAAGGTTTGTTGAGGAATTTTCTTCTATTGCTTCTCCTTTGAAGGATTTGACTCAAAAGAAGGCTAAGTTTGTGTGGTTGGGAGCTTGTGAGAAAAGTTTCCAAGAGTTGAAAGAAAGACTTACTTCCGCTCCGGTGTTGACCTTACTGGAAGGTACGAATGGGTTTGTGGTGTATTGTGATGCCTCTAGAGTTGGGTTGGGATGCGTACTTATGCAAAATGATAAGGTGATTGCCTATGATTCAATGCAACTTAAGATCCATGAGAAAAATTATCCCACCTATGACCTTGAGTTAGCGGCAGTTGTTTTTGCCTTAAAGATATGGCGGCACTATTTGCATAGGGTCCATGTGGATTTTTTCACAGATCATAAAAGCCTACAATATGTGTTTAGTCAAAAGGACTTGAATCTTCACCAAAGAAGGTGGCTAGAACACTTGAAAGATTATGATATAAGTGTCATTTATCACCCCGGAAAATATAATGTGGTGGCAGATGCTCTTAGTAGATTGTCAATGGGTAGTGTGGCTCATGTAGAGGAAGAAAAGAAAGAGTTAGTTCGTGATGATCATAGGCTAGCTCGACTAGGTGTTCAACTAGTGGATTCCACCAAGGGTGGTGTCATGGTCTGTAATGGTTCCGAATCATCCTTTGTGATAAAAATGAAGTCTAAGCAAGGTCATCACCCTATTTTGGTGGAATTGAAGGAACGGTGCTTAAAATGTTTGTTGAGGTTTTCTCCCAAGGGAGTGATAGGGTGCTTAGGCATCAAGGTTGGCTATATGTTTCGAATGTTGATAGTTCATGATATTCTATTCACCTGGGAGCCACAAAGATGTACTGTGATCTACGGAAAGTCTATAGGTGGAATGACATGAAGAAAGATATTGCGAGATTTGTGGCCAAGTGTTCAAATTGTCAACAAGTTAAGGTTGAGCATCAAAGTCCCGGAGGCTTATCCCAATATATAGGTATTCCCACATGGAAGTGGGAAGATGTAAACATGGACTTTATTGTTGATTTTCCTTGCACCTGGAGACAACATGATTCTATTTGGGTCATTATAGATCGGATGAAAAAATCCGCCCACTTAATTCCCATCAAGCTTTCTTTTTTGGCGGAAGACCTGCTAAGTTGTATATAAGAGAAATGGTGAAGTTGCATGAAGTTCCTTTATCTATTATTTCCGATCATGGTACTCAATTCACTTCTCACTTTTGGAAGTCATTCCAAATAAGTCTTGGCACTAAGGTTAATCTTAGCACGACTTTTCATCCCCAAACCGATGGGCAAGCGGAGCTTACCATCTAAACATTAGAAGATATGTTAAGGGCATGTGTAATAGACTTCAAGGGTAATTGGGATGACCACTTGCCATTGATAGATTTTGCCTACGCTATCACTCAAGTATCGGTATGGCTCCCTTTGAAGCCTTGTATGGTAGGAGATGTAGGTCTCCCGTTGGATGGTTTGAGGTGGGTGGAATTGCTCTAATTGGTCCCAAATTGGTTTATGAGGCCATTGAGAAGGTTCAACTCATTAGAGAGAGAGAGGTTGAAAATGGCTCAAAGTAGAAAAAAGTCTTATGCCTATGAGAGAATAAAGGGACCTAGAATTTGAGGTTAGTGATTGGGTCTATCTAAAAATCTCGCCCATGAAGGTGTGATGAGGTTTGGAAAGAAATGGAAGCTTAGTCCCCGGTATGTAGGCCCATATCAAATTTTGAGGCATATTGGTAAGGTTGATTATGAGTTAGAGTTGCCAAATGAGTTCGCATCGGTGTATCCGGTTATCCATGTCTCTATGCTTAAGAAGTGAGTTGGAGATTCAACATCTATAATTCCCCTAGAAGGGTTGGGAGTTGATGAAAGTCTATCTTACGAGGAATTTCCACTTGAGATTGTGGATCGGCAAGTCAAAAGGTTGAGAAACAAGAAAGTTGCCTCCATGAAGGTACTATGGAGGAATAATTTAGTTAAGGGTGCTACTTGGGAGGCGGAGGCCGATATGAAGTTCTGATATACTTATCTCTTTCTTTCTACTCCTACACTAGCTTGAGGTAATGAGTTCCTATAAGACTTCATGAAATGATTGTGAACATGCATTTGTTATGCTCTTTGAGAATAAGTTGCATAAAGTCTCCATGGGATTTGTGTTGAGCATGCTCTTAGATTGGAGAAGGAATTTCCTCCTTAGACATGAGAAATTTTGGAATACATGCATATTGGATTGCTAGATGTAGTTCCTACTTCCTTTTTGATGCATTTGAGTATAATGAGTTTAGAGTTGATGTTTTCTCCTTATTTTTTTGCATTACATGCATAAAGGGCTGATAGAGTTAGTCCACCCCTCTTTTGATGTTTTGAGGATGTCTTAGCTTGGAGTCAATAGTTCCTCCTTGGTTGATTGCATTGCATCGTAGGTGTAACACTACAGAAACTAGTAGGCTAAATTAGAGCTTAACATTAGGGTTAGAGTCTTAAAAATACCTCCCCGTACCTAAAAATATAGGGTTTCGTGTTAGAACATCAAGGTACGACCCCCAAGGACCAACCATGGGTCCTTGAGTAGGGCCCTTAGAAATTGTCTGGACAGTGACCCACGGAGGAGACCCACGCCCCGTGTGTCAGGCCATGACTCGTGGGTCAAGCCATGACTCATGGGTGAGGGGCTGTAGGTCAATCCTGAAAATCAAGCCCCAGAACCCCGACCCACGCTTCACCAGCATTGGCCGTGGGTCCAACCACAGTCTGTCTGTGAGGGGTCGTAGGTGGTGACATGTAGACGATTTTGAGGAATTAGTTAGGGCCACTTTGGGGTTTTCCGAAATTAATAACTTATCAAGTGACATCGTTTTATACTAATTTAGACTAACTATAATGATTTAAGACCCCTAAATTAAGTCATCTTCCTCATAATTCAAAAATCCCAAATCAAAACCAACTTTTCCCCATATATTCTCTATCTAGAACTTCAAGGAAGAAGAAGAAGGAAGTTGGAGCTAGGGTTCAATGAGTAAGTTTTTCTACTCATTTGTTGGATTTCATTGCTAAGGTATGGTAGTCCTTCATCCATAGATAACTTTCATCCATTGAGTCCCTTCAAAACCCCAATTTCTAAGATAGAAATTCCCCACAAGCTAGGGTTTGAGTCCAAGTCATTGATTCCTTTAAAAAATAATTCAAATGATTTAATTACTTTATATTATGATTGAATTGATGATTTATTATGGTTTTATGTTGAAATCCCCCAAGAATCCATGAAATCCCTATATTTCCAATTTATGACCTTATGAAGTGGGTGTTATTGATGAAATATGGATATTATGAGGTTATGCTTGTAGTAGTTGAGTTATTTGAATCATGTTAGTATTCATGTCTAAGGTAGTAATTCTAGATGTGTTGATGGAATATGATCCTTGATCCTTGAAGGGAAAAGTACAAGAATTATGCATGATTATGAGATTTATGTATATGCTTTAAGAACACTTTGAGAGTAAAGTGATTATGATTATGATATAGTTGTTGTTTTGTTGAAAGGTTATCCTCATATACACACCTATGCATGAATATGATATGATGTCAAAGGTTTTTTCACAATATGATGATTCTAAGGTTGAAAGGCTATTCTCACCTCTTGAATCTATGAGCTGTAGTATGATTTATGTTGGATTGAGTATCAAGATATTCTTCCATGAATATGAACTTAAGTCAAGACTTAATATGTAATCCATGGTAATTAATGCTGAGCACAGAGTGGATATTGAATTTGAGATGGAAGCTTGTATGCTAGTTGTGTCTGACTTCCCAAATGGGTTCCTTATACCTTAGTTGAGTCAGAGTTCCCAAAGTATGTATCTCATGAGATGGAAACCTTCTACCTTAGTTGACTCTGGGTATCTAGTAGCAATTTCCTAATCCCATAAACTATGTGCCCTCATAGGTTATTTATCTAGTGGATCCACCTAAGCTAAGAGTATGGTTCTACCTTAGGCAAGTAGGACAACCCCTTTTCGGTGTGGGGTAGACACCAGATTCCATGGTAAGCTCACATGGTCTATGTCGGTTAAGGCTTATTCCCCATTATGATAATAGTATGAATAAGAATATGACTTATGAACTATAGTTACTCAAGAGGCTTTACTTAATATGGGTGAGATTATGGATCTTATTCATGCATTGCACAAGTATTCTTTAAGGGTATTTATGATATGCTCCTATTATGATATGATGACCAATGCAATGAATATGCTTATGACTTATGTGTTTCCACTATCTTCAAAATGATGCTTTAACTTAGTAAATTGCCATCATTAAAATAAAATGTCCCTTTTAGTATGTTTTCATGATTTTATGCACGGCTATCATACTTAGTGCACTTTTGTACTAACCCATATTTTCCTACATTTTCCCCAAGTGTAGGGTCCGGTTCTCAAGGTGCTCATCATTGTGGCTAAAGCTTGGAATAGCTTATTTCTCCTAGCTTGGTTGTGAGTCCTCATGATTTGAGGATGGATGCTATCTTTGTAGTTCCATTTTTGTATTTCCTTTCGAATTATGTTGTATGGGTTGTGACCCTATTTGATTCAAGTATTGTAATAGATAGCTATTTTGAGACAAGTCTACACTTCCACTTTCCTTTATGAAAATTTTGAACTTGAAATGCATTTTTACTCTTATTGTTCTAATGTTTTATGTTATGATATGCTAAGTGGCTTACATGGTGCCTTTCGGGGTTCTATGTGCCTTGTTACATCTAGGAGGTACCCCTGGGTCGTGACAAACTTGGTAATCATAGCACAAGGTTTAGAATGATTCTAGAATGATTCTGTGGTGGCAATAAGGGTTTATAGAAGTTTTCCCATTTCCTTGTCCCATAGAGTTACCTTGGTGTATTTGGTAAAGTTAGATTTTGGGTATGAATTGGTTGCATGCGTGTTATACCTTTATTGATTGTAGGACTCAGGTGGTTAGATTCCAATTTCCAAATGAGCCTATCTTAGAATGGAAGGGGGGAAATTATATGCCTAGATGTCAATTTGTCTCTTGTCTCAAAGCTAGGATAATCATCTCAAAAAGGTGTATTTACCATCTTGTTAGGGTGTGGGATGTCGAATCCAAAACCCCTTCTTTAGAGTCGATTTCGATAGTGAATGAGTTCTCGGATGTTTTCCTTGATGATTTACCTGATATTCCTCCGAAGTGGGAAATTGATTTTGGTATTGACCTTTTACCGGATATGCAACCTATCTCCATTCCTTCTTATAGGATGGATCTGGCGGAGTTAAAAGAGCAACTAAAGGATTTGTTAGACAAGGGTTTTATCCGACCGAGTATCTCTTCATGGGGTTCTCCCGTATTGTTTGTTAGAAAGAGAGATGAGTCTCTTAGAATGTGTACTGATTATCTTCAATTGAATAAAGTGACAATTAAGAACAAATATCCTCTTCCAAGAATCGATGATTTGTTTGACCAACTTCGAAGGGCTAGCTATTTCTCTAAGATTGATCTTCGTTCGGGTTATCACCAATTGAGGGTGAGAGGGGTTGACATTCCCAAGACAACTTTTCAAACTCAACATGCTCATTATGAATTCCTAGTGATGTCGTTTGGGTTGAATAATGCTCCGGCGGCATTTATGGACTTGATGAATAGAGTGTTTAGACAATACCTAGACATATTTGTGATTGTGTTTATCGATGATATTTTGATCTATTCAAGGAGTGAGAATGAACATGTGGACTATTTGAAAATTGTGTTGCAAGTTCTTAAGGACCAACAACTTTTCGCAAAGTTTAGCAAGTGTGAATTTTGGTTAAGGTCTGTAGCTTTGCATGGTCATATTGTGTCAAACAAGGATATTGATGTAGATCCTAAGAAGACAGATGCAGTTAAGAGTTGGCCTAGACCTCTATATCCTTCCGACATTAGAAGCTTTTTTGATTTTGCCGGTTACTATAGAAGGTCTGTTGAGGGATTTCCCACCATTGCTTCTCCTTTGACGAATTTGACTCAAAAGAAAGCTAATTTTGTGAGAAAATTCTCCAAGAGTTGAATGATAGACTTACTTCCACTCTGGTGTTGACCTTACCGGAAGGTATGGATGGTTTTGTGGTATAATGTGACACCTCTAGAGTGGGGTTGGGATGTGTGCTCATGCAAAATGGTAAAGTGATTGCCTATGCTTTAAGGCAACTTAAAGTCCATGAGAAGAATTATCCGACCCATGATCTTGAATTAACGGTGGTTGTGTTTGCCTTAAAAATATGGAGGCATTATTTGTATGGGGTCCATATGGATGTTTTCACCGATCACAAGTGTCTTCAATATGTGTTTAGTCAAAAGGACTTGAATCTTCTACAACAAAGGTGGTTAGAACTTTTGATGGATTATGATATGAGTGTCTTTTATCACCCAGGCAAAGCTAATGTTGTAGCGGATGCACCTCGTAGATTTTCCATAGGTAGTGTGGCACATGTAGAGGATGAAAAGAAAGAATTGGTTCATGAGGTGCATAGATTGGCCCGGTTAAGTATCCAACTAGTGGATTCCACTAAGGGTGGTGTCATGGTCCTTAATGGTTCTGAATTGTCCTTTGTGATGGATGTAAAGTCTAAGCAAGGCCTTGATCCTATACTAGTTGAGTTGAAAGAGTCAGTACTCAAGAAGTCTATTGAGGCCTTCTCCCATGGGGGTTATAGGGTGCTTAGTTACCGAGGTCGGTTATGTGTTCCATATGTTAATGGTTTGAGGGAAAAAATTTAAGAGGAAGCTCATAATTCCAGATACTCTATTCATTTGGGAGCCATCGAGATGTATCGTGATCTACGGGATGTCTATTGGTGGAATAGTATGAAGAAAGATATTGCAGGATTTGTAGCCCAATGTCCTAATTGTCAACAAGTTAAGGTTGAGCATCAATGGCTGGAGGCTTGTTCCAAGATATAAGTATTCCCACTTGGAAGTGGTAAGATGTAAATATGGACTTATTGTGGGTTCGCCTCGTACATGAAAGCAACATGATTCTATTTGGTTCATTATTGATCATATGACAAAATCAACTCACTTTATCCCCGTTAAGGTCTCTTTTTCAGTGGAAGACTATGCCAAGTTGTATGTAAGAGAAATAGTGAAGTTGCATGGGGTTCATTTATCGGGGTACTCAGTTTACTTCTCACTTTTGGAAGTAATTCCAAAAAGGGCTTGGTAATAAGGTTAAACTTAGCATGACTTTTCATCCCCAAACTGATGGGCAAGCAGAGCGTACCATGCAAACATTGGAAGATATGTTAAGGGCATCTGTTATAGACTACAAGGGTAATTGGGATGACTACTTGCCATTAGTAGAGTTTGCCTACAATAATAGCTATCACTCAAGTATCAATATGGCTCCTTTTCAAGCCTTGAATGGTAGGAGATGTAGGTCTCTGGTTGGTTGTTTTAAGGTAGGTGAAATTTCTTTGATAGGTCCTAAGCTAGTTTATGAGGCCATTGACAAGGTTTGACTCATTAGATAGTGGTTGACACCAGCTCAAAGTAGACAAAAGTCTTATGCCAATGTGAGAAGAAGGGATCTAGAATTTGAAGTTAATGATTGGGTCTACTTGAAAATCTCAGCCATGAAGGGTGTGATGAGATTTGGCAAGAAAGGTAAACTTTATCCTCGGTATGTAGGCCCATACCAAATTTTGAAACGTATTGGGAAGGTTGCCAATGAGTTAGATTTTCCAAATGAGTTGGCCCCAGTTCACTCGATATTTCATGTTTCTACGCTTAAGAAGTGTATTGGAGATCCGGTGTCCATTATTCCCCTAGAAGGGTTGGGAGTTGATAAAAGTCTTTTATATGAAGAGGTTCCTGTAGAGATCCTAGACCGGCAAGTCAAGAGATTGAGAACCAAGGAAATAGCTTCCGTGAAGATTTTAGGGAGAAATAATTTAGTTGAGGGTGCTACTTGGGAGGCCGAGGCCGATATGAAGTTCCGATATCCTCATCTCTTTTCTCCTACTCCTATTCAAGCTTGAGGTAAGTAGTTCCTCTTGAGTTTTACTATTTTGAGAGTCATGTGTGTTATATGTGTTTTCCCATGATTTCCTTATGTTATGCATGTTTTTGAGAAATTCATGTTTAGTAAGAAAATGTGTTTTTATGATTGATTTTCCTCATGTTTTTGTGCATTGAGTATGACTTGTCATTTGACTTCATGATAAGAATTGATTAACATGCTTTAGTATCATTTTAAGAGTAATTGCATATTGGCTCCATGTTATTGTGTTGAGCATGATTTTAGTTGGAGAAGGTAGTTCCTCCTATGAACATGAGAAATGTTGAGTTTCATGCATAATGGGTTGTTAGATGTAGTTCCTGCTTTCTTGTGTTGCATTGACTGTGTTTGAGATGGAGTTGAAGTTTCCTCCTTGGAATTGTGCATTAATTTGGTGTATCGTGCATGTTGGGCTGCTAGTCTTGAGTCTTATTTTCGTATGGTGTCTAGATCGTCTTCAAGGACGAATGTTACCAAAGGGGAGATATTGTAACACTCCAAAAACTAGTAGGCTAAATTAGAGATTAAGATTATGGTTAGAGTCGTAAACGTACCTCCCCGTACCTAAAAATATAGGGTTTCGTGTTAGAACGTCAAGGTATGACCCCTAAGGACCAACCATGGGTCCTTGAGGAGGGCCTTTAGAAACTGTCAGGGCAGTAACCCATGTAGGGGACCAATACCTCCTAGGTTAGGCAATACCTTGTGGGTAAGGTGTCGTAGGTCAAGCCTATAATTCAAGCCCCAGAACCTTGACCCACGCTTTACCAGCACGGGCCGTGGTTCTAACCATGGTCCATCTATAAGGGGTCGTGGGTGGTCACCTATAGACGATTTTGAGGAATTAGTTAGGGGCACTTTGGGGTTTTCCAAAATGAATTAGTTATTAAGTGACATCATTTTATACAAATTTAGACTAACTGTATAATGATTTAAGACCCCTAAATTAATAAATCTTCCTCATAATTCCAAAATCCCAAATCAAAATCAACTTTTTCCCAAATATTCCCTCTCTAGAACTTCAAGGAAGAAGAAGAAGGATGGGTCAAGGTTCTACTCAAATTCGTTGGATTTCATTGCTATGGTATTGTAGTCCTTCATCCATGGAGTCCCTTCAAATCCCAAATTTCAAAGATAGAATTCCCCAAAAGCTAGGGTTTGACTCCAAGTCATGGATTCCTTTCAAAAATGATTCTAATGATTTAATTACTTTATATTATGATTGAATTGATGATTTATTATGGTTTTATGTTGAAATCCCCCAAGAATCCATGAAATCTCCATATTCCCAATTTATGACCATATGATGTGGGTGAATTGATGAAAGATGGATATTATGAGGTTATGCTTGTAGTAGTTGAGTTATTTGAATCATATTATTATCCATGT